>APFE030569920.1:156365-167108 GCA_000404065.3 Pinus taeda
GTATCATCCAAGAATTGTTCATTTATGTAATGTAAAGGAGGTTGCCCCCTCGAAGAGGCTGAATTCTAAGGCGTTGATATATCTTTTCTATCTTTTCTTGAGCTGGTTTCATAACATTATTAGGTGGTTTCAACCCTTAAAGAAGATATTATGTCCAAGGTACATCCCTCTAATGGGGGTGGCAAGTGATAAATAAGTGGAACATATTAGAATGAGAGGGGAAACCCTGGGCCACATATTAGGGCATAGGGGTAGCTAGATGAGGGAAATACCATACCTGGGTATGTAATGTGTAGGAGGGAGAAATCATGTTACATGAGGTGCCTTGGCCTTGATTTTTCCACCCTTGTTTATATGTTTTTTTCCTTTTATGAAGTTTCTTTAATTAATTTCTTGGGATTCAAACGGCAAGAGCATGATGTGTAAGATATAGCAGTGATTATCCCCTTTTAGGTAGGGCACTTCATTTCCCTCTAGGGGTTGGGACAATCACGGGTTCCTGAATTATAAAGGAGGCTCATATAGGGCCTATGGAACCAGGGTGATGACCATGGATTGGGATAGAGCTCATGTATTGGCTTTTGCCCACGTGTTAATTATTTTGTCGTGACAATATTTGTGTTTTGTGGTACAACTTCTTATTAAATGTGGCCAACATGATTTTTTCATTTTATTTTAGTTGCTTGAACCTCTAGGGCATCATTCTAGGCCTGACGCAAGGTGGGGCAAAGTGATAGAGAGGTTGGCCCTATGTGGACCCAAAATGAAAATGTGGACTCGGGTGGGAGAAATGATGAATGGGTCATAGTGAGTGGAAAGGGAGTAATATATGTGGATAAAGGAGCAAGACCACACACCCAAAGTCGAGGTTTCCCAAGTAGTACCACCCTATAACAAAATGGTCAATAAAAGAGATCCCATAGGACTAATACCCAAGGGTAACATCTAAAACATATCAAGCGGACAAGAGCACAAACTAAGACCACTCTTTCTGCCAAATCCCCCCATCAATCCTTACCCAGAAGTACCCATGATAAGTAAACACAATAGCCAAATACCAAATGAAGAGATATACCTTTAGATTCGGGAGGCCCACCTTAAACATTCGATCAATACAAGTGGGTGAGGGATCACATGGTTGGCTCAGGTGGCTGAGAGATGGGCACAACAAGCTTGCAGGAGGCTGCAAAGGACTACTGGCTACTGGGTGAGGTTCATCATGGAGAAATATTTCTCCTAGAAATATCATCCATGAAGTGATGGGTAACAAACCTAAGGGACTACCTACGAAAGGAACATATGGAGTTTTCTTTTTCACCTCTTTTTCAAACTCTCTAAACATGAAAAAGAAAATGAGTTTTCACCCTCACTGGACTTGTATAAACATCAAATAATGATGGACTCGTCGATCATGATGGGACCTATCCTATCCTTATCATGGTTCTTTAAATATAATTAGAGGGATTCATCTGAATGATGGACTTACATATCAAGCATATTCTATCCTCTTCAATCTTCTTAAAAAATAAAGAAGTACTAACCAATATGGTTGAGGAAATTGGGAAAACAGGGTACTCCATTTGTTAATGGCACCGAGTGTCTCTTGAACATGACACTCTTCCACTTCATCTCCATGGTTGTTGGGCTAGGTAATCTTATTGTCTTTCAGTTCATCATACCTTCACAAAGCCCCCATTTTGGTTTTGTGTCAATGCTACAAACTCCATTCAGTGTCACTGGTGTGTTCAAGAGACATTATTCATTTTATATCTGTTGCAATACTCTTAAACCTTCATTTCATGTTTGCCTTTCCTAATCTAGTGTAGTATCAACATAATTATAATATTTTTGTCTCAATCATGATACCCATTTCATGTCGTTGATGGGGGATACATCAAGGCCCTCCTGCGACGGGTCGCTTCCGATGGACATCAGGACATTATCCAGGAAGTTGACTTAGAAACACTCATTGGTACCTTGGTGCTTTCATATATCAATGGAAATTTTCGTCACTCTTGGTGACAATTTTACGTCAATGGCCTTCGAAAGAAAGACTTTATGTGTATTTCAACACCAACTCATCTATTCACACAATACGTATTGTAATTGAGCACCTTGAGAACCAGTAACATCATCGGTGGTTGCCCTCGCTTTCGTTAATGACTTACATCATTCACCGATAATCAGATGGTGTCTACCTTGTTTGAACTGACATTAGGGGAATATTTAGGTCTAAAATTGGCCTCTAAAGAAAATTGTACAACCAAAATAAAGTTTATAAGAACCAATAGGATTCAAGATGATAATGTCAACCATGGGGGGTGATTCACCATTTCTGGTGTAAAAAAGTAAGAAAATAATAAAATAGTAAAATAATAAAACTATTTTTTCAACTCGTATTTTCAAGCTATCTCCCTAAGGTTTTACTCAAATTTTGATCAGGAGTACTTGTTTGACGCAAAATTTAATTCCTCATCCAAGGAGCACCCATGTTGCATACTTTCGATGGACCCTACTACACAAAAAATGAGAAATACGTGAGAAAACGTGATTGCAATCACATTTTTCATGTAGCAGGATCCATTGAACATATGCAACATGGGTAATCCTTGGATGATGAATCAAATTTTTTATCCAATGCATGTTTCCGCCTGAAATTTGAGTAAACCCATCAGGAGATAAGTTGAAAATACAAGTTGAAAAAGTAGTTTTTTCTTTTTTTCCATATAAAAGTTGATGATGTAATATAATATAATTTTATTATTTCCACTATTATTTTATCATTTCCTTAGGAGCTTTATTTTATAACTTAAAACTACTCTAATTTCTCATTGATTCACATGGTTATAATCATACGTTGGTTCGTCATGTGAACAAGATAGAAGACGTTGATCTAGTTTCTGCCATCTAGGCTGGGATTTCAGGATTATACAAGGTCACTGTGTATGATGGCCATGATCATATCGAAATGTATCCAATCATGGGTCCATCGTTTTCATCTGTGGATGCGTCTTTTGATCGTTGTACATGTTATGTTAGCTTATGTGTTGTGTATGGGTATGCCTCCCTCAACAACAAATATTTCATGGTGAAAATGTATTGTAACAGATGAAGCTCACTAGTTGTTCTTGATCCCAACTTGTCACAAGGTAAATCACTTAAGTCATCATTCATAATCTTTGATTTTGTACTTTAGGGGGCACTCTCTTATAGGAAATTTTGTCACATATGACCAATAGGCCTCCTAATGGGATCAATCAACATCATTTGCCTTTACATCATCATTGCACAAAGCCGTATGCACAAACCTCTCATTCATGAGAGTTTCTACCCTAAACTACAAAATCTATGCCATTTTTAGGACCAACGTACCCTATCCTCTTGGTGGACAAAGTTCACCTACAAGTTGATCCATTATGGCCTTCGTTGATCACCTACACGTTTCTCCCCTTTTCACTTGCATTGGTTCTAGAAATTTGGGAAAAAGAGAGAGAATCCCAAAGCCTCCATTTCTAGAAGCTTCCAACATCTATTGTAACCATTTACCTTAGATAAAATATTTGGATCGTATCTTATCCTACTTTGGAGTTTCCATGCCTTATCCTTAGATCTCATCCTCCCATCAAGAGTGGATCTCAATCCCAAGATTTGTAAAAGGATAAGAACTCCCAACTTACCCCACTCCTCTATATATTTACAACCTTCCATGTGAAAGAGGTTGGATTTTGGAGAGTGATTCTACCCTTATGCTGTTACTGTGAGAGTTATATTTTCATGCATTTAGGGCAATTGGAGGTACACTTTGTGAAAGAGGAAGGACAAGTCAACAACTTGGAGGAGGTCTTCTGCAAGATCAACACCTATTTATGGTTGTAACTCACTCCATTTATATCAATACAAAGCGTTATTTGTTTTCCTATATGTGATGTTGTTATTTCATGTATTTCAATACCATGTTGATCTGTTGAACAAAATATATATATGATGCTACATAGATCTCGTAGTTTCTTGGCTTGTGTTGTCTGGTTTTGCATGTTCTAATTTTGGCAGCTAGAGTTAGGATTGGACCATTCAAGCCAAAGAAAGAGTGAAACATACATTAGATTCCAAGTAGATTTAATCCCTTCATCTACCTACTTTAAGAAAAATATTGGGTCCTTTTTCTTTCTGTTGTTTTAGGTTAGCCACCAAACCTAGGGGAGATATTTCTGTCCACAGTCATAAATCTTGCATAACATATGGTATATCAAAAATCATGCAAACAAATAATTGGGCAAGAAATGCAGTGACTGCATCTTGGAAATCACCTTTAGAGGAATTTATATACACAATCCCATATGAAAATTAATACTAGACAACCAAATACTTTTTGATGATTGCATCCAACATATAAATTTCCTTCTCTTTTTCTTGGAAACCATGCCCATGGAATTTTTGATGGGTTTGTTAGTAAAATCTCTAGAGACTCCGAAATGACATGTATTGTCTTCATGAAAAGAGGATATTAAAGGCAGTTACAAAATTTCCCAAATTGGTTATCACTCAGAGACTACAATATTATGAAAATAATCCCCATCAATTGATGGAGAATGCATCTTTAATTGCAATTTAAAGCTAATTTTCACTAAGTTACTAAGATTATAGGGTTCCTAACAAGGATTACATTTATATTGAATGCTAACTAATTACATTGCATGCTCCTACGAAAATTAATTAATTGGAATTTTATTAAAATGGAATATTCATGTTCAAGTATAGTTTGAGTGAACTTAATGATTAAGAACCTATGCTTCTTTGTAAAAGGTTGCAGATTCAAATATATAAGGGGTTGAGCATGTTCACTTCTATAGACATTAGTAGTACCATAACTTGATGATGAAGGATCCATTTGGACCCTACAAGAAACAATTTTGGCATTCAAATCACTACATGGAAGGTCCCTTGTCCTACAAACAAGAGGGTTTCATACATCAATTTGGTATCTAGCTGCATATTGACTTTAAAATTAGGTTATTATTATTATTATTGTCATCCTATTACAAACTGAGGAGCTAAAAAAGAAGAGATTGGAATCTAGTTTAACATGAATGGTTTGTATTTACCTCAATAGTCACCATAACCAATTAAATCAGTCATAGAACAAAAAAAATCTAAAGGAATTATCCATTGTTTATAGAGGTTTATTGGTAAAAAAAAAATTATTTAGATTTGGACAAATTTAGACCTTATAGGGACCTACATTCGAATTGTAGATTGGGATGATTGTATAATTGTTTGGCAGTGAAAGATACGAATCCATTTTCCATACCTACCCATAGGAGTGTCCACTTTTCACAAAAAGACAAATATAAGATCCCTTTTGTTGTTTGATAAGTAAATGACCATCTGAAATGCCATAAAGTATTTCAATGTTGATCCTTGTTATCAGACAATGCCTTCAAGTCAAAATTTTGATAGATGATATTGTCTTTGTTCCTAGCCACAAACCCACAAACAGGGATACTTGTAATGTATTTTCACCTTCTCAGAACTTGTCAGTATATCTTTCACTTAGTAATCCTTATGTTTAACAACAACTAAGTGGAAAATGTAAAGCTTTGAAAATGAAAATGTAAAGAGTTGAAAATAATGAATTTAGCTTTATTGCCCTTTTTATGATGAGCATAATGGGACATGACATCACGCGTGTTCATGAAGTAGTTATGAAAATAATTTAGAGCATATGCATTAGGTTTGTAGCTTATGGAGTTTTCTTAAATATATAGTGTGGTCAAAATGGTGAAATTTTCAAGGAATATTTCACCATTGTTTATAGGTAATATTTGTGATCTTCACTCCATGATTAACACTCTTTGGGAATCACACATAATGTCACGTTTAATTTCCTTAATGTTCACCAATGAATGCTTCTCCCAGCTGTTAAAATTTGTCACTTGAATTATGGCGTATCTAATTCATTTCCAAGCGTTAATAGCTAAACATTCATGTGTGTATATCCTTTGTTCTCAAAACATCTCAAAAGTAAATCATGTCACAAGTGTGGTCCGATTAACCTTAGTTCATACATAGCTAAATTTTGCGTATTATTGAGTAGTTCTCATACAATTGATTGTGAAGATTTATAGGCTAAAAAGAGTTAGGTTAATTGTCGTGCAAAATAGTAGCCAAACTAATTGGCATATCTCAATTAGGAGTCTTTGTAAACACTTTGGAGGAGTTGGTTGGGTTTGATGTTTATCATAGAATTGTTGAATTGGAATCTCACCTTAGCAAGAAGGATATGCATATTACAAGAAGATATCATTGATCTTCATCACGATGGGAAAAATAATGAGAGAGGGATGGGGGAGGGGGGGGGCGGGGGGGGGGGGGGGGGGGGAGGGGGGGGCGGGGTGAATCAGTATTTTCAAATCAATAACATCTTCTTTTCATATTACGATTTCTATATGCGACTTTATTGAAAGGAACCTGCATGTGTATGTGACTGTTCTTAAGACAAGTAGCGTAATTCTAGTAAACTTATGCTTCAGTTAATTCATCATTTTTTTATCTTCAGCTCATGCGTCAGTACTTTATTAAACATTATATAGATAGAAACCATGTGTGGTAATAAAAAAATAAACAATCACACATATGGAACACACATGAACACCAGGATTTAAGGTGGAAACCCAATGTGGGAAAAAACCACCTATTGTTATCGTCTCTAACTTCTTTTTAATATACAAAAAAGGACTTTTACAATCTTGTATTGGTGTAGAATAATACCAGTATGTAGGCACCCACCTGCAGAAGGCTACAACCTTCACTCGTTTTCCAGCTCCTATTGGAAGGGAGCTCCAACCCCCTATCTCTTGTACTGGAGTAAACTTGTACCAGTATGTAGGAACCAACCTATAGAAGGATACAACCTTTACTTACTCTCCAACTACTATAGGAAGGGAGCTCCAACCCCCTAAATTGATTTACCAATTACCACTAAAAGGAAGCTCCAAATCCCCCAACTTCAGGGACCACGTTTCATAAATTTTAATACTGGATCCACCTGCTACAAAACATCATAACTTATAGGCAACGTTTCATCAAATTTTCAGACTTAACCAATTACCAACACATAAGCTCAATATAAATAATCAGACTATAACTCTTCATTTTAACACAATCCTCAATCTCTGACACAACTCAATCAACCAATCGCTGAAACCCAATCAACTAAAACTTAATCAAAAATCAACTAATCAACTAGAACAGTCAGATCATTGTACCTAGAATATCAAACATCATACTACACATCACATAACCATATTCTGTTTCTACAAATCCTGATCAACCATCTGTCAAATGTATACACTACTTCACTTAAGGAAACCTGTGTGTATACACACTTTTCTATAGAGAAATCTGCGTATAGATCTCAATATACTAAAAACTTGTAATTCTGAATTAGACACAAAGTTGACCAGAGTTATCCTGAAATATTCTATTAGCTTACAAAACCCTCATATAGTTAGCGACATAAATAATCCTTTCAACCAATCAACATGTAACCAAATTCAACTTCAATATTCAGTCAGTTCTACTTCAGACATTATCACTCAACCCAGATCAACATGAGGACATCATTTACAAACAACAGAGATACAACAACATTGATCAAGTTGATTAATCATTTATGAACAAAAACCCTTCCTTTATGTATGTGACTTTGAAGAAACGAACCCGCGTGTATACACCACTTCACCAAGACCAAACTAAGTACATATATGCAAATTTTAGGTTTCCTTTATGTACGTGACTTTGAAGAAACGAACCCATACGTATATGCAACTTCACAGAGACCAACTTGTGTATAGATCTATAAATTTTGACCTAAAATAGTGCAACTCTTCAGAACTTCAAAAAGACCTAGATCATAATATTGAGAGATAAAACCATGTATCAATACTTAGATCGAGTCAATCCATGAGTAGATCATATAATGAAAATGTTGGCATTATGGCATAGGTTTGATGCTATGGCTCTAGTGTTGTCCTTGATATCAACTCATCTTGGTGACAGATCTCAGTTCAGGCACTCAGAAAGAAGAAAAAGGTATATACGAAGGTTCATCTAGACAAAGACGCGTATACATGCGTGTTATACATTACAAAAGCGCGTATATGTTGGGGAACTTACTCTTGGTACATGGAAGTTAGTCCTTGGGATTTGATCCTATGGTTTTGGACCATGGCGTCTCGTCAGATGTGCTAATCCCTAGTTTTGGGTTCATGGTATTGAAATGCTATGGTTTTGGACCATGGTATTGTGGAAGGCCTAAGACTATAAAAGAGGAAGGAGATCATGTGGCAAATGATCACCTGAATTATTATTGAATATATGAAAAGTAGTAGATCTGAATGCTGGTAATTAGGTTATGGTGCAGATCTGGATCTGAATAAAGGCGGAACCTTAGCGAAAAGAAGAAGGATAAGTTCTATTGATGGGTCATAATCTTTAAGCTTGAATGATAGTATATTTATATGACTTTGGTCTATTTTATGTGGCGCTTGCTTGATCTATAACACTGATAATCTGGGTTAATTAGTGTTTTTGAATATCTGGAAGAGCGAATTATCCTTTATAGATCTGTATGCAGGTTCAGTGAAGCGAAGGCGCGTATACACGCTGGTTCAGTGAATTAAAACAACGTATACGCAGGTTGTTCTAAACACAGAAGCATATGCACGCATGTTGCAGGTTATTGAAATTGCGTATATGCTTTAAGTTGTGATCTAGCTACTTCTATTTATTGCTGCTATGTTCTGGGTTCAGTGTTTGGTGTGTGGTTTCTGGTACTGTGTTTTGAGTACAACTATGAGATAAGTATCTACTTGATTCAGATCTAATTGGTGGAAAGGAGATTGGTTGATTCTTGATGATTGATTGATGTTTATGGATCCAGTCTGAAAATTTATGAAACGTTGTCCCTGGAAGAAATAGAAGGTTGTAGCCTTCTGTAGGCCAGCACCTACGTACTAGTATTTTGGCTAGTGCAAGAGCTAAAGGGGGTTGTAGCTCCCTTCCAGGAGAAGTTGGAGAACGAGAGGGTTGTAGCTCTCTGTAGGTTGTAGCCTGTGTACCGGTAAAAGACTGCACCAGTACATTGTAAAAGACGTTTCTAATTTAAAAGAAGATAGAGACGAATTGCAGCAGGTGGTTTTCACCCACTTTGGGTTTCCACCTTATATCTTGTGTTCTTATGCGTGATTTTCCTTTTGTTCTGTTTTACTATCTACGGTTACTGGTTATTTGTTTCTACAACACAGATTAACAATCATCATCAGAAAGATAAAGTAAATTAAAATCTTGCCTTGTATACGCGGTTTTCCTTTTGCATAGATGCGTATATACGCATGTTTAACTAACTGAAGTAGCGTATATCATTTGTTTTGGAAAAGGAATATTTTACTTGATAATACTGATTCACCCCCCCTCTCAGTATTATTTCGAACAAATGGTATCAGAGCAGGTCCTTCAAAAGAAGCTTGATCGCTTGAAGGAAGATATTTCATCATGAGAAACTACGAGAGGGAAGCATCAGTCAGGCCACCGATTTTTGATGGGACAAACTTCGTATATTGGAAGGTAAGAGTTACTACCTATCTTCAATATCTTGGTATAGAAGTCTAGGATATCATAGATACAAGGTATACTTTTCCATGAGCAACTCCTACAGATCCGACTGAGAAAAAGAAATATGAAACAAATGCAAAGGTGGTCAATACTCTATTAGGATGCCTATCTCAATCAAAATTTGTCAAGGTAATGCAGTTTAAATCTACAAAAGAGATAAGGGACAAGATAATTCTGAGCTATGAAGGAGATGACCAGGTAAAACGAGCAAAACTTCAAACCCTCAAGATTTAGTATGAAAGTCTCAAGATGTATAATGATGAAAGTGTGGCTAATTATTTTCTTTGTGTAGATGAGATTGTTAATTGTATGAAAAATTTAGGTGAAGAAATAAAAGAGGCTGTTGTGGTTGAAAAAGTTCTAAGTCTTTGTCCTCTAGATTTGAATCTAAAGTTTCTGCTATATAAGAAAACGAGAATCTACAAAACCTTAAAATGTCACAGCTGCACGGAATTCTAACTGCTTATGAAATGAGGAAAGGAGGTCCGTCAGACATGAGAGTAGCTTCCTTCAAGGCTTTAGACAAAGGAGAGTACTATGAGTCAGGACATGTGTCATAAGAAGAAGAAGAATCAAATTTTGTCAGAAATCTTCAACGGGGTACTGGAAGATTTAGAGGTAAGTTACCTTTCAAATGTTTTGCTTGTGGAAGAGTAGGTCACTATGCTGCCAAATGTCCTCCCAAGGATAAGATTGACAAGGGGAAGGAACCTGTTAGATGGAACAAGAAACAAAATAAGAAAAGCTATTACACTCATGAAGATAGTGATGGACTATCAAATATCGATGAAGATGAATGAGGTAATCACTATAAACTTTTAATGGCCTTTGAAGATGATGATTACATGGATGCTATAGATGTGGATGGCTTTTATGAAGAGATTTCTCGACTCAAAACATGTTTAGAAGAAAATAATATGATCATTAATACTCTGCAATATCAACTTGATGAAAAGGAAAAATCTCTTGAGAAGTTAGAATGTGAAACTGTTGGCCTTAGAAAAGAAATTGAGAAAACAAAGGCCCTTAATCTTAAATTTGTTAAAGGATCTGAAACTCTGGATGAGATTA
>APFE030569920.1:170059-201321 GCA_000404065.3 Pinus taeda
TCAAGTTTTCAGAAGTTCAAAGTATTTCAAATGGACGTGAAATCAACCTTTCTGAATGGGGACTTAGAAGAAGAAGTGTACATTGAGCAACCAGATGGTTTCATTCTTGGGAATGATCCAAATCTTGTATGCAGACTAAAAAACGCTCTCTATGGTCTTAAACAAGCTCCAAGGGATTGGTACTATCATTTGGACAAATATCTTCATCAACAAGGCTTTTCAAAAGGATCAGCAGATAGCAATCTTTATATAAAAATTGAAAATGAAAAATTGCTAATACTTGTTGTGTATGTAGATGACATTATCTTTGGGAGCAATGAAGAAGCTTTGCCTTTGTGATGCAGAAAGAATTCGAAATGTCTTTTCTTGGAGAACTGAGATACTTTCTTGGATTGCAAATCCAACAAAATGAAGGTGGTATCTTCTTGTGTCAAACCGAGTACCTCAAGTAGATTTTGAATAAGTATGGCATGGAAGATTCAAAACCAGTATTTACCCCTATGGTTACAGGATGCAGTCTCAGTGCAAATGATGAATCAGCAGTAGTGCGTCAACCAACGTATAGATCCATGATTGGATGTCTACTTTATTTGACAGGTACCTGACCAGACATCATGCATGCGGTGGGAATAGTTGGAAGCTTTCAGGAAAATCCTAAGGAAACTCATCTTCAGGCAGTAAAAAGAATTTTCAAGTATCTTAAAGGAACTCAAAACTATGGCTTATGGTATCCTAGAGATACAGATCTCAATCTTCATGCTTATACAGATGCAGATTGGGTTGGAAGTGTGGATGACAGAAAAAGCACAAGTGGTGGTGCATTCTTTATGGGTTCCAGATTAGTATCTTGGTTCAGCAAGAAACAGAGCTCGATTGCTTTATCTACAGCTGAAGCGGAATATGTGGCAGCTACATCTTGATGCATTCAACTCCTTTGGATGATGCAAACCTTGCAGGATTTTTAGATCAGTTGTACACCACCTATCTCCATCTTATGTGATAATACAAATGCAATCAGCATTTCAAAGAACCCAGTCATGCATTGAAAGACCTAGCACATACCGATCAAGTATCACTTTCTCCGAGAACAAGTGTTGGAACGAAAGGTCAAATTGGAGTATGTTCCTTATAAGGAACAAGTTGTTGATATTCTCACCAAACCTCTGTCGAGGGAAACTTTTGAATATCTCAACCAGAAGCTGGGAGTAGTTGATGCATCATCTTGTGGTTAAACTTGTCTGCTTCAGAGAAAAAGGAGTGTACGCGTGTTTCCTGAGGAGGATCCGCGTACATATGTCGGCTGGTGCAGAGAAAGTTGTGTATATGTGGTTTGATGGATATCAGAATGGACAGACTCTGGTTGGAGGTTGTCTGATATGGGTCTGAAAGAGACCATCAGGTACTGTTTTAGGGGGAGCAGATAAACTTCTAATGAGGCATTGTTGGCATTGTCTTAGAAGCTTGTGGTTCTTGTTCACAGCTGTTATTGGTGGAACAAGTGCAGAGGGAGAACAGAAGGAAATCATGGTTGCTGATCTGAATGATGATTGATATATGCTGCTGCTTGGTGACTTTCATAAGTCTTGCTCTACGTATTTCATCTCTATGTCATGTATCTTTTTTTATGGTGGCAAGGTCATGTAACGACCTATTTTGGTTTCCCCACTATGCCTGGGATGAAGATGTAATGTACTTGGTTGTTATATGTAATTTTCTGATGTTTCCCACTTGGTTGGATGGATGATCCCCACATGGTTGGGTGAAGGATGTATGTATTGAGTCTTGTGGTGATAGGAAGGTCTTTTATAATGTATATGACAAGGTTCGTCTTGAAGAACATCTTTTGCAGATCTTGCCTACAGTCAGGGGGAGCATGGTCAGCACAGTAGGGCAGAGATTTCAGCACGTACTCAGGGGGAGCACAACCCTTTTCCCTTGATGACAAAGGGGGAGAATGAAAGAGGATCTTGGTGTTGCCATCAAGTCCAAAGGGGGAGATTGTTGGCATTACGACATAGTTTTGATGCTATGGCTCTGGTGTTGTCCTTGATGGCAACTCATCTTGGTGACAGATCTAAGTTCAGGCACTCAGAAAGAAGAAAAAGGCATATACGCAGGTTCATCTAGACAAAGATGTGTATACACGCGTGTTATATGTTACAAAATCACGTATATGTTGGGGAACTTACTCTTGGTCCATGGTAATTAGTCCTTGGGATTTGATCCTATGGTTTTGGACCATGGCGTCTCGTCAGATGTGCTGATCCCTAGTTTTGGGTTCATGGCATTGAAATGTTATGGTTTTGGACCATGGTATTATGGAAGGCCTAAGACTGTAAAAGAGGAAGGAGATCATGTGGAAAATGATCATCTAAATTATTATTGAATATCTGAAAAGTGGTAGATGTGAATGTTGGTAATTGGGTTATGGTGCAGATCTGGATCTGAATAAAGGAGGAACCTTAGAGAAAAGAAGAAGGAAGAGTTCTATTGAGGGTCATAATCTTTAAGCTTGAATGATAGTATATTTATATGATTTTGGTCTATTTTATGTGGCGCTTGCTTGATCTATAACACTGATAATCTGGGTTAATTAGTGTTTTTGAATATCTAGAAGAGCGAATTATCCTTTATAGATCTGTATGCAGGTTCAGTGAAGCGAAGGCGCGTATACACGCTGGTTCAGTGAATTAAAACAATGTATATGCAGGTTGCTCCAAAAATAGAGGTGTATGCACGCATGTTGCAGGTTATTGAAATAACGTATATGCTTTAAGTTGTGATCTAGCTACTTCTGTTTATTGCTGCTGTGTTCTGGGTTCAGTGTTTGGTGTTGGTTTCTGGTACTGTGTTTTGAGTACAGTTGTGAGAGAAGTATCTACTTGATTTAGATCTAATTGGTGGAAAGGAGATTGGTTTATTCTTGATGATTGACTGATGTTTATGGATCCATCCTGAAAATTTATGAAACGTGGTCCCTAGAAGAAAGAGAAGGTTGTAGCCTTCTGTAGGCCAGCACCTACGTACTAGTATCTTGGCTACTGCAAGAGCTAAAGGGGGTTGTAGCTCCCTTCCAGGAGAAGCTGGAGAATGAGAAAGGGTTGTAGCTCTCTGCAGGTTGCAGCCTGTGTACTGGTAAAGGATTGCACCAGTACATTGTAAAAGAAGTTTCTAATTTAAAAGAAGATAGAGACGAATTGCAGAAGGTGGTTTTCACCCACATTGGGTTTCCATCTTATATCTTGTGTTCTTATGCATGATTGTCCTTCTGTTCTATTTTACTGTCTCTGTTTACTCATTATTTGTTTCTGCAACACAAATTAACAGTCATCATCAGAAAGATAAAGTAAATTAAAAGCTTGCCTTGTATACGCGGTTTTCCTTCTGCATAGATGCGTATATACGCATGTTTAACTAATTGAAGTAGTGTATATCATTTGTTTTGGAAAAGGAATATTTGACTTGATAATACTGATTCAGCCCCCTCTCAGCATTATTTCCAACAGAAAAGTCATTTCAGGTCTCATGATCCTGATCAATCATTGTATTCATCAGTGCATAATTATTTGAGTTCTATGTGTCAACTATCGCCCTTACAATGCAAATATACTTTAGATTGAAGTATTCATGAAAAAACCTTTCACCTGCACACTTAGCACTTTGATCTTCACCTCCTTATATAGTTTATCCTTTTTCAATACTACGGTTCACAACCATACTCTAGCCAATCATTTTCTTAGATAGGATTAAACAACCATTGTTGGGCTCAATATCACAGACCAATACCATGGTAAGTACCCTTGCTATCTAGAATACCATGGTGCATAAATTGTACAAACCCATGTATATATATTCAAATATTCACCTTTATCAAACTTCTGATTCTGATTTGTAAACCTTTGTCCCATCATTCTGTTATTTTGTTCCATCACTCTGTCACCTCTAACCTAAAATATGGATTCATCTAGTTACCATATATTTGTTCTGTTACAAGTGAGTTGCCGTCAATGACAACACATGCATCATAATTCCAACAATCTCACCCTTTGGACATGATGGAAACCATGTTAGTGTTGATCACGTCAAGCTATAGAAACTTGTTAGATACATCAAATAATCGTTATTTGAACACGAAGATACTCTCCCCCTTTGAAATCAAGGGAAATGGGAGGACCAAAGCTCCCCCTTTGGTTATGATTTGCACTATACTGTCCATGCTATCACTGAGCACATGCTAAATCTTCACAAAGATTTTCAAATGAAGAACATGACTCTATAACTCAACTGATTATGACCTTCCTATCACCAAGGACTCATACTGACATCAATCGCCCAACCAAATGGGGATACATATTTGACACAACCATAAAAGTCCATGCATGAATGAATATGACAATTATTACATCATAGGTATCCACATGACCTTTACATCAAATGACAAATAACATTAATAACAAACATAGTTGATCCACACCATGACTATCAATAACTATCATACACCATATATGATCCACACCATAAGCATATGTCATCAACATCAAGAAGAACAAGCTATATATGTCCATAATCAATTCAGAAGATAAGACAATGTAGCTTTAATATCATCAACCTGTGACTGAGTATGCCGCATATACATTTTCATATATATCTGCTATCAACTCATCCTCTTGACCTTATCAAGATCAACTTTCTCTTTTTCCTTAGTAGAAAAATCCTTAATCTATGTTCATAAAAAACATGGCCTTTCATGAATTAACTAAGCATATGCCATATATCCAAGAAATAATGCCGATCTCTTCACAAAACCATTCACGTCATATCATATACATGTGAAAGCACCATAGTCATCATCCATGACCACAACATCATCATCAAATCATCGTAGCAAGAACTCCATGTTCTTTCCACAATAACCCTCAATACATCAAACATTTATCATCACTAGGGAGTTTTCTAACATCCCACATATGATAAGCATAAACCATGATAATCAACATATGTGAGAATCAAGCCTATCATCACCAAGTAAGATAGGAAGAATTATTCATCATTCCTTATCATCATCATTATGTGACTAAGTAATCCATGCCTCCAAATAGCCATTTCTTCATGAAACCTGCAATAACACCATTCTCTTGGCCAATTTTCTTCATAGAAGAAGATATTTTATACCAACATCATTTACCAATATGTAACTTAAGTAATCATCCACTTGATCCTTATTTGTAATGTATCCATCATAGAGATAGGAATATGTATCTAGCTTCTCATCAATAAGAAAAGAAAACCATGAGCTCACAACCATTTGTTGAATTTTATTAGTACCATCAAAAGAAACAATCCTCAAATAATATACCATGTGAGAGCCAAGAATTATAGGAATCCTCATCCATAACTGCACCATATGAAATTTATGCATCTTTTGACGCCATGGTGAAAACAACATAAAAGTAATGAGTGACACTTATCATCATCAAATAATGAAGTTGTGTACTCAAGCTTTGCTTTTCTCCTTGAACTTATGAAGATCTCCATGTAAGCAACATAACATATGTACTATATGCATCATCAAAAGAATCATCCATAAATCTGATCAGTAGCATCAAAACAACTATGTTGCTCAAGAAATATATAAGTATCATATGTGATTTCATCATAGGCAACCCATGACTGCAACATAGCATGATTCATCATTTAAACACTTCAGAAACATAAACATCATCACCATTGATAAGAATCATTACATACCAAGGACTTATAAAGAAAACATGATGCCAACAATGCATTATTAGAAACAGAGCAAATGATCCCCCTGATCTTGTGCCAACTATTCACTGTGAGATCTAATCATTTCATATATCAGTAAGAATCATCAAGGCATCATCATCAACTAGTTATACATCAAGTGATCAACAACTTATGAGGGCCAAAAGCACTTCTAAATAGCATCAATAGACTATATTGAAAATACAAAAGACAATTAATAGTTGAGTGAACCATATCAGACCCTTTTCCTCAGCCTGTCCCATTGTTTCTTCATCAAACCAACATTTACGTGACTGTGTAGTTTAGAACTCATGTATACATGTGACATGTCTTCATAAGATCCACGTATAGAAAGTGAAATACTAACATTTCACACTTTCATCTCCCTCTGAGTCTGTTCTGACTATACCTGGTCCTAGAACTTTTACTGAAACATCAGTTCCAAGAATAACATTACCATGATGGTTCTTCAAGAAAGACTCCATTTTACTCTTATCTCTAGTCATGTGATGAGAACTTCCACTATCTATGTACCATTCATCTTCGTCTTTGAATGAGAAGAGAGAAAGGCCACAATTTATCTGTTCTTCCTTTTCTTTCTTATTGGTGTATCCTTTTTTTTTCCAGATTTTCTGATATCAATGTTATTGTTTGGTTTCTTACCATATTGTCTATGATGATCCATAGACTTGTTCCTACATTCTTTTGCTACATGCCTGAACTTGTTACAAGCATAACATCTTATATGTTTCATATTACTTCTATTGCAATCAATGGCTTTGTGGCCAAAAATATTGCAAGAAAAACAATATCCCTGAAAGTACCTAGATGTTGATTATGTTTCTGTGAGATGGTTATTAGCTTGAAACATTATACTTATACAACTAGTTGCAACATGTCCAAAATTATGACATATAGAACATTCAACATTATTGATCAGAGGAAAAAATTGATTAACACTTCTATAGTTAGGAGTAAATGATTTTCTTTGAAGAATTTCTTTCCTTGGTTGTTTACTGGGTTGACTTCTTATCTCCTTGTTGAGAATTTCAAATTTTGCATTAGAATTCCTTGCTCAGCTAGTGAGCTAGATTCACCTTTAACATTTTCATGAAAGCCAAGACCATATTTGATGGTAGGATACTTTTGACTACTAAGAATATTATCCAAAATCTTAGTACTATCTTGAAATCACAAATGTTTATCCTTTTCTTCTAATTTACCTTTTAGGATATTTACCTCAACTTGATATGGCTTTTCCTTTTCTAGATACTACTTCTCCATGATTTCTTAAACCTTTTTTCTTCCTCCATTTTTTTTTAATTCGAAAATCTCATTTTCTTGTTCTTCAAATGCTTGAAGTAGTTATTCATTCTGCTTATTTGATTTTTCGAGATCTTCTTTTAGGGAGACGACTTCAGATTCAGGACCTTTACAGCAACTGGTTCTTTCTTTAAGTTCCTTGGTTGTTTTATCCTTCTCATTCACTTGATTTCTTAATGATGCTACTTCTTCCTACATCCTTTGACATTTATCTTCCTTTTCCTTGTATTGTTTCCTTATTTTGTTTCCTTCCTCCAACTAAGTTTTTAACCTGCTAACCTCTTCTTTGTAGGTACATTCCCTTTTATCAAATATATATTTTTATCTCTAACTTTATCTAGGAGACTTTCAACTTCTACTTATATGGTCATTAGACTTCATTCACTTTTACCCATAAGAGAAAATTTAGTTGTTTGATTGTCATATTCATCATCTTCAATGTTGCATGAAAGGGGAAAGGTATCACCAGAGGACTAAAAATCAATACCCGATAATTATTTTTCTTGATCATCTTCATTATGAGGTGATTGTGAATTTGAATATTTTCTTCCATCTAATATCCAATCATATCTATCACTATCATTGTCTCTTTGAGATATCTTCTTCTTTTGTTGTGCTTTCTTCTCTTGCTTCTTTCCCATTATCTTGATGGATCTCCTTCAAGCAATCAAGCTTATGCCAAAGGACCTGTTCTGATTTTAATTGTTGGGAAAATTAATGAGTTGGGGGGGTGGGGTGAATCAAATCAATACCCTATTCTTTTCATATTTTGATTTCTATATGTGACTTTATTGAAAGGAACCAACGTGTGTACATGACTATTCTTAAGGAAACTAGCATACATCCAGTAAACTTGTGTTTCAGTTAATTCATGATTTTTTTATCTTGATCCAATGAATTAGTACTTTATTAAGCATTAGATATACAATAACCATGTGTGGTAAGAACAAAATAAACAATCACACATAAGAAACACACATGAACACCGAGATTTAAGGTGGAAACCCAATGCAGGAAAAAACCACCTATTGTTGTCATCTCTGACTTGTTTTCAATATAAAGAAAAATATTTTTACAATCTTGTACTAGCACATACTCATACCAGTACTCAGGCACCCACCTATAGAAGGCTACATCCTTTGCTCATTATCCAGCTCATACTAGAAGGGAGGTCCAGCCCCCTAGCTTGTGTACTATCTTAAACTTGTACCAGTACGCAAGAACTAACCTGCAGAAGGGTACAACCTTTAATCGTTCTTTAGATGCTACTAGAAGGGAGCTCCAACCCATTGATTTGATTTACCAACTACCACTGGAAGGAAGCTCCGACTCCCTCAACTCTGGGGACCACGTTTCATAAATATTCATATTGGATCCACCTGTTACAACACATCATAACTTGTAGGCCACGTTTCATCAAATTTTCAAACTAGACCCATTACAAGCACTTAAGCTCAATATCAATAATCAAATTGTAACTCATCATTGTAACACAATCATCAATCTCTAACACAAGTGAATCAAGAAATAAATGAAACCCAATCAACTGAAACGTAATCAAAACTCAACTAATCAACTGGAACAGTCAGATCACTATAACTAGAATACCAAACATCATACTGCACATCACGTAAACCATATTCTATTACTACAAATCCTCATCAACCATTTGTCAAAATATATATTCAACTTCACTTAAGGAAACGCATGTGTATACGCTCGTTTCTGTAGAGCAACCTCTGTAAAGATATCAATATACTAAAAAATTGTAATTCTGAATCAGACACAGAGTTGACTAGAGTTATTCTGAAATATTCTGTTATCTTACAGAACCCTCGTACAGGTAGTGACATCAATAATCTTTTCAACCAATGAACATGTAACCAAATTCAACTTCATCATTCAATCAGTTCTACTTCAGACATTATCACTCAACCCAAATCATCATGAGGACATCATTGACATATAGCGGAGATATAACATCATTGATTAGGTTGATCAGTCATTTATGAACAAAAAACCTTCCTTAATGTAAGTGACATTGAAGAAACGAACCCGCGTGTATATGTGACTTCACTGGGACCAAACTTTATACAAAATTGAAAATTTTAGGTTTCCTTTATGTACACAACTTTGAAGAAACAAACCCACGTGTATATGCGACTTCACCAAGACCAACCTGCATACAAATCTGCAAATTTTGACCTAAAATTTCACAGCTCTTTAGAACTTCAAAAAGACCAGATCATAATATTTAGAGATAAAAATATGTGTCAATACTTAGATCTAGTCAATCCATGAGAAAATCATACAATGGAAAGTCATTTCAAGTCTCATGATCTTCATCCATCATTGTATTAATGGGTGCATAATTATTTCAGATTTATGTCAACAATGGCCCTTACAATGCAAATATACTTTAGATTGAAGTATTCATCAAAAACCCTTTCACTTGCACACTTAGAACTTCGATCTTAACCTCCTTATATAGTTCAACATTTTTCAATACCATAGGTCAAAACCATACTCCAACCAATGGTTTTCTTAGACGGGATCAAACAACCATTGTTGGACTCAATACCACATGCTGATACGATGGTAAGTACCCTTGGTATTTAGAACACCATGGTGTGGAAACTATACATGCCTTTTATTCTTTAAACTCATGTGTATACGTAACCTGGCCTTGTCAAACCTGCATATAGATCTTGAAATATTCACCTTTATCAAACTTTTGATTATGATATGTAACCTTTGTCCCATCATTTTGTTATTCTGTTCCATCACTCTGTCATCTCTTAACTGACCTATGGATTCATCTAGTTACCATACACTTGTTCTGTTACAAGTGAGTTTCCATCAAGGACAACATATGCATGATAATGCTAACACAACTCTCACATTTTGATATTTTCATTGTTTTATTAGAATACTATATTGTCGTTGTAATAATTATCACAAGGGTTGTTTCATAGGGCTCATTGTAATATCTTCAGATATGAAACCAATTATTAGCCACCACATAAGATTATGAGCTTAGGCACATACAAATCTAATCTGCAACAAAGCTGTTATATCAAATGGTAAACATGTGTACATTAGAAAATTTCATTAGACAATTGTTAAGTTAGTCTTCATGCTATAAATATGAGTACCATTCAAAATATATTTGGATGCAATGTTAAACATGTGACATAAATGAATTGTGTAGACAACTGCAAACAGAATGAACAAGTAAAAGAACCAAATATCTCTATCCCAAATTCTTTTCATATGTTGTTGCATACAATAACAAAGTTGAGTAGATGTGTTGTCTTAGGCTTGACACATGGAATTTTTGTGTGGTCACTATGTTTGCAATTATAAGATTGACAAGGTCAACTTAAGAGATGATCACATTCATTCTTACTTTTTAAGTATGTCTAGAGACTTTATACTATCTTTTAAGAATTGCATTTTCCGTTTCATTGTGTCATTGGGTGTTGTGCATAGGTCAACCTTTTGAATTGGAAATTGGAAGTTTTGGGGAAACTGGAAAGAAGGATCAAACCCTATAGAAGATGGATACAAAGTTTGCAATATTTGAAATTTCATTTAGATGCAAAAGTTACATAAGAATGAGCTAACTCTCTCGAGAAAAAGTGTCATTGGAACTAAAAGTGGGCATGACCTGTGTAATACGAGGTTGGGCATTTGAATGATGAGATGCTATATAATTGCATATTTAACAACTATGGGTTAAAATTTCATGTAGTAAAGTTAATAAAGGCAAAATAATACCAAGGTCATTGGACATGTATTCCTAGCTGAATGTTGGGAAAAGTATTCTAGTGGCAATCACTTGTTGTTTATTATGGCTAAGGGGAAATTGGAAAAGGAAATGGTGAAGGATTTGAAAAGGAAAAAAGGAACTATTAGCATTTATTTAATGAAAATAAAGTAAAATAGGAGAAAATGGAGGTGAAAGGTCACAATTTTCATGTGAGGCGGAATTGAAGGAAAATAGAGGAAAACTAAAGAAATTGGAGGCATAAATAATAAAAAGACATCAGAGCATCGATTTGGGGCATTTTGTTAGTTTAGTTTCAAAATTGGTTTCAGAGAGGAGAAAAGCAACAAGACGAGAAGGAAAGTAGACAAGCGAAGGAAGGATAAGGAAACTAAAGGAGAGTAAAGGAAAGAATAGGAAAGTAAGGATCAAGAAATGAAAGGTTGGATCAAGCAGCTTCAACAAGAATACTTGTAGGTAACGGGTTACATGTATGATTTCCTAGATGGTTTTGGAATGCATGGTATTGCATGTGCATATTTGGTTTATTTTGTATCATTGGCATGGCTTTTGCTGAGTTTGATAGTGGTTTTGGCATTGCCTTGCCATTTCTAGATAGCCATGGTGTGATGTGACTCATTCTGGGCTGAGATTTAGATTTCCGAAAGGTTTTGGATCCGAGTGAGGTGGTCTTAGAAAAATCCCAAGGTTGGTGGTGGAGAGGGTTTTCTATGGGAAGCCCTCAATAGGTGGGAGGAGATAAGAAAATTCCTCAAGGGATGGTGAAGGAATTCTGAGACATCCAAGCTCAGTCTAGTTTTGGTGATATTAGGACCTGTTTAGGTGAGATCATGGTAGGGTGAGGGTGGAAGTGTTCTAATCTCTAGATTCCCTTGGTTTTTTTTTTGGATTGGTTCATCCCATATATTCCACATTCATGCTTGGAATATGACGTGAGGGTGATTTTTTGAAAGAAATATGTGGTTCAACCTAATCTATGGTGGGGTGGTATGTGGAAGTCACTGACTTGGTTGGATTTTGCATATGGTTGATAAGAGCTAAGTTCCTCTTATATTTATGAGTGAATGTACCTGTTATTATGTGGCTTTAATGGCTATTTTATCATTGTTAATTATCTAGCTATATGTTGGTTATAAGCATGGTTTTATGACATATTTAAGTATGGCTCTTATTACCTTTTCATTAATGAATGACTTGCTAGTGAATACATGACCTAATTGGTATCATGGCAAGGATTGTGAGAGGGTATTAGTACTTCTTGGTAAACCTCAGTTAAGTTTCAGATCTCTATGTTTAAATATGCATTCATGACCTATAGGTTGCATGTTCATCTTGTGTTTGATGAAATGACTGTCATGGTTAGACGAGGCTAGGTCAATTCCTTGAGTAAGTTTTTTGCTAGAGGATTTTTCTCTAGGTTATTTATCATTCTATAATTTTCATTGAGTTTTGGGTAGAGGTATGGATCGTAACCTTGAAAAAGTGGCTTAGATTTCGTGGTCACTAGCACATAACTTCCTGAAAGAGACTGCATTCACTGGGAAGCAAGCCTATGGGAGTGACTAGAGGGTTATTGTCCCTTGGAGACCTTGTCATGGGAGGGTCTAGGGGCATAAATCGGTAAAAAATAAATTTATCTCAGGGGCTGGACACCAGGAATGGTTGGTTAGTTTCTGGGGTTCATATAACATTTGAGGGAAGTCAGTAACGAATTTTTATGTTGGCTCCATTTTGTTAAGGTCATTTATGAGGTTGAGGCATGTCATGGTAGCCCCTCATCTCAAGATTACCTCAAGAAAGGAGGTGAAAGTAGGTACATATGAGAGAAGGTGTGTTACAAAGTGGTATCAGAGTGGCTTTATGTTACCTTTAGGTGATATTTGATACCACAAAGTGGTACCAGAGCATGGTTCAAACATTTGGACATAATGGGATGGACGCATGTGGTTATGTATGCATTATCATGGTTATGGTTGTCATGCATGAGGTCATGGTATGTAGTTGGTATTGTCATGAATGATGTTGATATATTGATTTGATTATGATCATGTATATATTAGCATGATACATAATGACATCGATTGATTTTCCAGATGAGATAAGCCTCCCTTGAATGTCATTGTGGTATGATTTTTGTTATGGTATTTATTTGGTCGATCTAATATGGTACACTCAGAGGAAGAAGAGAATAAAAGATGATGAGAAAAATGGTAGACTATGGCTCATGTGACTCTCCCTACATATTAGTTGGGAAACAAGGAGATGGGTACTCTCCTGATATAGGAGACACATTTAGTAGTTTGAGGGCATAAATCAAAATTTGTGAAGCCGACAATCACAGGTTGGTTGAGGCTTAGGAAATAATTGCAAGGGCTTAGGAAAAACAGGCAGAGATCAATACAAACAACCTTTAGATTTTGTTCGACTTATAGATATAGGGACAATTGAGGATTCGTCAAGAATAAGAAGAGAAGACTAATGGAGCCTACGATTGAAGGTCTCGATCAGAATACAAATTAGATAGAAGGGACACAGTCAAAGATGGCAGATCCTTGGGTACACATGATAGAAAGACTAATATGTATGGGTATGACTCTAGTTTTTCATTCAGGAGACATCATCACATTCGTCACCACCATCATCCTTATAGGAGGAGTGAGTAATTTCCTGAGGAGTTCAAGAATGTCAAGCTACCTACATTTGATGGAGAGATGAAGAACTCAAAAGATGCAAAGGCATGGTTTTTTTTTTTTTGAATAAGTCTACTTCTATATTAATACAAAAATATTTTACACCGAGGCCTTGACCTCGTAGAGCTAGCCCAAAATTGCAGCTTGATTACAGTCAAAGAAAATTTTTGTACCAAACTCCATTGGAGTATTTCCCTCCAGAGTTGTAGAGAGCCTATTCCTAAGTAAAGTAAAAATACATAAAGCCCCATAGTTGGACTTGGAATCTTGAGTTGGACCTGAACTGTATGACAACCAGAACCTGGAAATGGGACTTGAACCGGAGCTGGATGACAACCTAGACTGTAAAACTAGACAAGGTAGTTGTGACCAGTTGCATGACACCCTATATCTGAAAACAGAGGTAACTGCGACTACGACCAAAAATGGAATTTGAAGACTGGCGGGATACCCTTTGCATATAGAAAGCAGGCAGTAAGAACTAATGCACTTGTACTAAAAATCAGGACAGTGATAGGTGGAACTTCTCAAGCTGGAAAATGTCTGACAGAGCCAAAAGGGACCAACCTACTTAAGCCTCAGGAGAGGGGTCAGGCGGCTCCTCAGTAATGTGGCAGCCAAATTTTTTATCCTCATTGTCATCAGAGGAGCTTGCTGGATTGTTCATGTTCTATGAAGACTTGCCTTTACTAGAGACTGAAGCTTTGCTCTGATCCACATTTCCCTGGCTGGGACCTAGATTTCTGCCACTGGCCTGTTCGAAGTAGCTTTGAAGGAGAAGTCTCCATGACTCGAATTGAGCTCATCAAGCTCAATGGTGACTGTGGCCATGAAGGTGGAAGAGCCATGACTGCAGGGGAAATGTAACTGAGTGGCATTGGGCATTGAATGGAATGAGCTTGGAATTGGAATTTGTATCCCTTTGCTTCTACCCTAACCACTCCGAGTGATAGGGTATCTATTCGAGTGTAGGTTTGGATCTAAGGTTGAGGAGTCTGTCATGGGGGAGGTGGCTTGATGCCTAGTTTTCCCACGAGAGCTACCTCTTCTACAGCTCATCCGCTTGCGCAATTTCGGCATAGCTGGAGGGGCGGGCTGTACCTGACTTCTTGGAGGATGAAGGAAGTTCTGAATGGGGAAAACAAACTTGGATTCAGAGCTTAAGGTAGCAAGTGGGTAGCGAGCATGAGCGCGAGGGGACCAGAGGATGGCGAGGAGGCAAAGCCAGAAGTCTCTCTAGTGAGCCGAAGCCTGGTTAGCTTCTGAGAGACGACGATGACAAGCCGTTGAGTTGCAATGGCGGAGGGGACTGAGCGGAGAGGATAAGCATGATTATGGCGGGTTGATGGTGCCATGATCAAGAAATTAGCCAGAGTAAATGACTATCCTGGCGTCATGAAAGTCGCATTAAGGTGGAGCAAGTGCGAAGTGATAACGAGAGCCTCAAGAGTGTGAGTGGAAGTACAATACAACCACACATCCATCCCGATCACTGACCACGCGCCTCTGTTACCATCAGACACCCAGATCCAGGATAGAGGCATGGTTTCTTGTAATGAAGAAATTATTTATATTTGAAAACTAATATGAAAACATGAAGGCCAAGATATCCACCTTCAGTCTTAAAGAAGAATCAATTATTTGGCGTGAAGCTGTGAAGAATGATAGAAGCATTTGAGAGGAAGAGTTGATTTGGGATGATTTAAAGAGAATCTTCAAGAAGAAGTACCTATCTGAGAGATATTATGATGACAAAGCTAAAGAGTTCTATGAGCTACAGATGGGTTCTATGATGGATGATGAGTACCCTAGCAGGTTTATGGAGCCGTTGAGGTATGTGCCTTGCCTCAAGGATGAGAAAGTGAAGATTCAAAGGTTCATATACAGGTTTCCAGTAGCATATAGATACTTGATTGAGTTTGATGAGTCACGATCACTAGAGGAAGCCATAAGAAAATAGAAGCATTGTTATGAGTAGTCAAAGCATAAATTTGAGCCTAAGCATGAATTAAAAAGGAATGAGAAAGATGAGGGGAAGTGGCCACCGAAGTGGGGAAGACCTCAAGTTGTAGGTTAGAAAGAGAATGTTGTTCCTTACAAGAATTTTAATGCAATTGAGAAGGGACATGGGTCATAGTCTGGAGAGCATCAAAATAGAGGTGATGGTAAAGGACCATTGCAGTGTTGTATATGTGGCAAAGATCATCACAAGAAGGATTTTCCATTGTATCAAGGTGGAAAGCATCATATCTATGGGTAAGCTCTATGGTCAAGTTGTTTTTATTTATAGTTATGTTAATCCTGACTCGATGGATAAGTATGGTTTGAGAAAAGAAGTGCATGCAAAGTATTCATTGGTGTAGTTGACTACAGGTACTAAGGAGAGAGTTCATCACTAGCTAAGAGCTTGTGCATTTCAGATGAATAATATGCCTACCTTAGCATATCTGAATGTACTTCCACAGGGGTTATATAGTATGCTTTTTGGTATGGATTGGTTGTACCACCATAGAACCAAAGTAGATTTCTTTGACAAGGCTATTTAATGCCTAGATGATAATGGAGAAATGAGAATTTTGCAGGGTAAGAAGAATCCTACATTAGTGAGGATGATTACAACTATGAAAGATAAGTGCAGTCAAAGAAAGGGGTGTGTACTATTTGCAGTCCATATTTCTAGTGACAAGGGTAAGTATGTTGAGGATGCAACAATATTTGAGAGGTACCCTATATTGTAGTAGTTTTAGGATGTTTTTCCACTAGATATTTCAAAGTTGCCTCCTTATAGGGAAGTGGAATTTTCTTTTAAGTTGGTACAAGGGGCAATGCCAACATCAAAGGCACCATACAGGATGGGCACTCCAAAGTTAGTGGAATTGAAGTTGTAGCTAAAGGAAATGCTTGAAAAGGGGTACATTAGTCTAAGTGTATCGCCTTGGGTTGCACCAATGTTGTTTGTGAAGAAGATCCTCTTTGGGATTCGAAATGTCAACACATTTCATTTACCACTATGGGAAATCTAGAATCTTTATCTACAAAGGATGGTAATTTCAAGTTGTGTATTGATTACAAGTAGTCGAACAAGGTTACGATTAAGAACATGTAAAATTTTCCAAGAATCGATGACTTGTTTTACCAGTTGAAGGGAGAAACGATGTTCTTAAAGATTTATTTGAGATTAGGATATCATCAGTTACACATCAAAGAAAAGGACATCTACAAGACTTCTTTTTAGACTAGGTATGGGCATTATGAGTCTTTTGTAGTTCCTTTTGGTCTAAGTAATGCTCCAACAAATTTTACGTGCTTCATGAATAGTGTTTTTCATCCTTATCTGGACAAGTTTGTTATTGTATTCATTGATGATATATTGATATATTATAAGAATCAGGAAGAGCATGTCGAACATTTAGTGATAATGTTGAGATTGTTAAGAGAGCATCAGTTGTATGCCAAACTTAGTAAATGCAGTTTATTTCATACATAGGTACATTACTTGGTACATGTTTTTTCCAAGGAAGGAATAATATTGGATCCAGAAAAGATAAAAGCTATCATGGAATGGGAAGATGCTAGGAATTTAGATAAGGTCATATCATTCATGGGGTTAACAGGTTATTACAGGAGATTCATCATGAACTTCTCATATATTTCCTATCCTATTACACCATTGCAAAGAAAGGGAAAGATATTTGAATGGATAGAGGAATGTGATGCAAGTTTGGAGCAGTTGAAGAAGTTGTTGACAAATGGTCCAATGTTAAAGATTGTATATCCAGATAAAGAGTTTGTGGTGTGCATTGAAGCTTGCAAGAGAAGAGTTGGTGGAGTCTTGATGTAGGAGGGATAGGTGGAGTGTTATAAGTCACAGAAACTAATTGAGCACGAGAAGAAATAAGTGATGTATGACCTTGAGTTGGCAATGATCATTCATTCATTGAAGAAGTGGAGGCACTATATTCTTGGCAATAGTTTTGTAGTGATGAGTGATCATAGCAGGTTGAGGTACTTGTTTGACCAACTGAATCTGAATGCCTGGAAAGCTAGATGGTTGGCTACTCTTAGTGAGTTTGACTTTGAGATGACATACATTAAAGGAAAGGAGAATAGGGTTGCATATGCTCTTAATAGGAGAGTGTAGGTAAACAATGTTGCAGTTGTGAGCTCTTATGGGACAAATTTACAGGATATAATTTTATAGGCAAGACACCAAAATGATAGGTATCAACAGCTTAGGCACAACTTAAAATGGGATATAGGTGATCAATATGTGGAATATAATCTCACAACGTATGGATTGGTTAGATTCAAGGACAAGATCTATGTGGCAGATGACAGTGAGATCAAGAAGCTTATGTTGAGGTAGTTTTATGTCAAGCCATATTTGGGTCACCCAAGATATCAAAAGAAATTAACAATGGTGAATAAGTTCTACAATTGGCCAAATATGAAGAGGGAAGTGGCAGAGGTTATTGCTAGATGCTTCGATTGTGAGCAGCTCAAAGCTGAGTGTAAGCATCTAGCTGGATTGTTACAGCCTATTCAGATTCAAAAATGGAAATGAGAGGTAATTTCCATGGATTTCATTACAGGTTATTTGAGGACATTGAAGCAACATGATTCTGTCATGGCTATGGTTGATAGGTTGACCAGGTTAGCTCACTTCATTCTAGTGAAATCTACCTACTTAGCTAGTGAGGTAGCACAGGTATTAATGAGGGAGATAGTGAGGTTGCATATTGTTCTAAAGAAGATTGTGTTGGAAAGATATGCTAAGTTCACTTTTAAGTTTCTGAAGCAGTTGTTGGCTACGTGGGGCCTGACCCAAGTTCAACAATGAGCTTAACCAAGCAAGTCCTAGTACTATTCGCCCTTTCGGCAACAGTCCATGCAGTGCGAACTGAATTCTCACCTAAAGTAGTATGGGGGGGTGTTGGAACAAGTTTTCCACACCCTAGGGATGTCTTGATGAGGGTTCTGGAGGTTTGTGATCCTAATCTGCGTTCTGTGCTACTCCACGCAGTGTTATATTCTTCACAACCCATGTGCACCTTTGTGAATACCGTATTATTCCAATCCAATCCTTACCATGCTACTATATTAGTGCTTAACTTAGTTTGTGTGAGCCCAATATTCTTTATTACGTGTTCTATATTTCAGATTAGCGTGCATACTCGAAAACAATATAAATGCATAAAGATAACCAGAACATAGAAATAGAGATCTACAACTAGACACATTATATTATGAATCAATCTTATCTTTACTAATAGTCAAGTTCAATTACAGAACCAACACCGCCCCGCACACTCAGCTGCAGGGGTCTGCACACTCAGTTGCAGGGGTCTGTGCACTCAGCTGCAGGGGTCTACGCGCTTAGCTGCGGACTCTACTAGGCCTCTATGTACTCAGCTATAGAGGCTCTACCTACCACTATAACCCAATACGCTTCAGATTCACTTCTATATTTTAACCATGCCTTCGCATCTATCTATTACTTATCAAAAATCTAGAATATCTTTACACTTAGGGCCTCACTCTATTTATACAATCCCATGGTCCATAGACCATGGGTAGGTCGACACGCTTTATATTAAATTACATTATCTTAGGGTGGTATTGAAGGCCCCGAAAATCGGGTCAACAACAAGGGGGATACCTGCCCATTATGGACCTTGGTTGGCAGCTCCTTATCCATTTGGTATAGCGGGTCCAACTGGGGATATGGGACCAGTTTCCCAATTCAGTGTGTGTGTGTGAGAAAGATGGGTATTTCTGTTCTAAATGGAATACTTCTATCCTAATTCTTATCTAATGCTATGCTATTTTATTCTAATAAACATAAAAACATCAAAATTTATGCTAACCCAAGGTGTGATCTTCCTTCTATGGGATCTAAAAAGATTTCAAACAATAACTGGTAATAAAGATCATTCAGCTATTGTAAGAAAATAATTCAATAAGGATGAACTACTTCGTATAAGAAGTTAGACGAAACAGTTGTAAGAACTTATCGCATAAATGAGCTATTCATACACTAAACATAAAAAAATAGTTATCACCGTACAAAAGTACCAAACAATAACTCAGACATCCATGCTCTAATATATAAACAACTAAAAACTGAATATCACTTTAACACATAAGCAGAAATGGTTAAGAGATAAAAGTATCATTTATAACTAGTCCTACTCATGAGCTTCAAGCGACAATTGATTTATCTCTACTTGATTTAGCATCCACTAAGAGTACAAAAGTGCAACATCAGTAGCAGATATCAAATGCAAATATCAAATAAAACCTGTTCCATTCATTCACCAAAACCTCCTCTGAGGGTGCAAAAGTGAATGTTCTGAGGACAAGTTTTTGATAAATTTCTGGACCCTTCTGTAAATGCATGAGAAGGGTCTAAATACTACTAACTAAATAACTTACTTACAGAAATTGAGGATTCGGTTTAAATGACTGTCCTCTTTCTAAGAAAAACTATTTCTAAAATTAAATCTAATATCTAACTATTTCTAAATTTTCTCCTTAACGTCGCAAGCATTCAGTATTTTCTTGAGTGGAGTTGGCTGACTGTCTTTCGTCTTTGGTTGAGTTAAGAAAACAGAATCGACAAGAGCTGGAATTATCTTCTCAGTAAAATTGATGATATACTTGAGAGTCATCCAATGGCTATGTGGAATTACCATGTATACCTGGTAAAAATACCATTTCAACTTGGTTAACCCTTGGACTGCTTCTGCTTTTCCTTTAGTCTTCTGTTTCCAGTTTGTTTCTATCGCTGCTTCCTTGCAATTTTCGGTGCTTGCAGGTGGCTGAGTAACTAGGAGCCTTCCTTTTCGAGCAATTTTTCTCAGCGATACGTGATTAGCGCTAAGCGCTAATCGCGCATTGGAAACTGCCTCTGTTTCTTGATTCAGGCTTCCCTGATGCGTTTTTTGCCTCTTGCGCCTTTTTCTCTCATTGCGTATAAAGTTCAAAATTTGTAAAAATAGTGATTCCATGAGCTCTTGACCCTAATAATTACACTGTCTGTTTCTGGTATCAGCATCGTTCAGTACCCATTCAACCATGGTTGTATATGAGAAATCTGTGATGGATGCCTCAGAATATTTCTGTGGCTCTTTCTCTCCCTTAAGTGGATTAGGTGTGCCTTCCAAAATGGAGATTGGAGTGCTGCCTTTCCTCATAGTTTTCTGCACACTGCCTTGTATAACGCTTCGTCCTGCTTTCCTGCAGTTTACATTTGAGGTGGAAGTAATGATAAAATAATGACAGGAGAAATTTAAATTCCGCAGATATGAAAAACATGCCACCTTACGTGAACTATTTATTCGAAAAACACAACACCATACTTCATTAACAACTGGCAACAACTCATTAATTCGCATTAAAATGCATGACCAGTTCTTGGCTTAGAAAAAGTTTTCTCGAATAATGAGCCAAAACCAACTACGATGGAGGGGTCCTGCGATTTTGCTTTTCGATATCGCAGATCGTTGTATCGCAATATCGTAATTTCATCGTGTTCTTCTATCGCAAGGTCACAGTATCGGAATATCGCAACTTTGTAGTGTCGCAGTATCGCAGTATCGCAATATCACAGATTGTTATAATCCTTATGTGTAATTCATGTGATTTTTGCGATGTGCGATATGTGATATCACATATCGGCGATTTTAGGGCTTTTCAATGTGAGTGTTTCTTTAATGTATGCGATGTGATGAAGTTTCGCGTCACAACCTCACGTTTTTTATCATTTTAACTCATTAGAAGGTACACTATCATTCTTTGAGTGATGCGATATCTTTTAAGGAGTGAATTTTACTTTGTTCATTATGAAACTTAGGTTTTTTTAGATTTTTCAAAGGTATTTTCCTAAGTCCATGATGTTGTAAGTTTCATATAAAAGGAAATATAACACTAATTGATTTTTAAAAAAAAATTCATTGAGGGTCCCCTCTTATTTAGTATTAGCAATAACACTTCATAAGGAGGGGGGTTGTTGGTGGCCACAACAATTGGCGATTCACTTGGAAGAACCAGTTATCTCTGTGCTTCTATTGAATTTTTTCAGCTTCCAAAACAGAAAAGTTTTCAAGAAATTAAACTTTATTGTGGAAAGATAAAGTACATTATGCTCTAACCTGTCAATGAAATTTTGTTTCAGTTATTTTCAACTTTGATTATTTGCTGCCTCAAGTTAGTCCTTGTGTTTAGATAAGCCATTACTTGGTCTGTAAAGATAAAACAAAGTCTTCTTTGTAAACCAGTTTTAAATATGCTCATTTGTCGTAGGTAGAGCCTCTGCTGCCAGCAGGCGTTTATAGCCTCGACAGGGTTACCTGTTACCCAGTAATGATCCTGTATCCTACTTAAAGAAACATACAACTCTCAAAGAAGAATCCAGATCCACACTTATTGCTTTGATTTTCTCTTTTATTCTTAAAGAACAATGTCTTGGTTTGATAGCCAATTTATGACACAGTCATTCACTTGATTTATCACTTTTATGAACAAGCTGGCTCGTGATGAGACCCCTTGCCTCTTGATTGTAACAATCTTGAGTCATTGCCCTGTTGTGGTATGCAGTTTTTGGCAAGGTCAGCAAGTTATAATATTTGTGATTATGATAAGCTGCCTCGTGATGAGACCTCTCATTCTTCAAGATTAAGTGTATCCTTGGACTGTTCCTCTGAAAGTTGTGATTTCCTTGGTAGGGAGGAAGTCATTGTTTCCTTTAGATAGCTCTGGACGATAATGATGGACTTTTTGGAAGTAGCTGTTCTACAGAGAATCTTTATTTTGTTACTGATACCTTTCATTGCACTGATATAAAACAATTTCTTCACTAAAGGTTATTTTCATCAGACTTTATGAAGTTGAAACTAGTGTCATATATAGGCTAGAGTCTTTAACTGTATCTTTCAATAATAAAGATCAATTTTCCAAAAGATTTGTTATTTATACAAGCAAAAAATCAAAATCTAAAAGAGAGTTGGTGTCTTTTTCGTAAATGCCTAATGTAACCATTCACAACTGGTTTTATTATGAAAAAGAAAAAATATTACTCTACAAAATAGAAGAATAATCTTCTATGGAAAATATTTCTTAAGAATTTGTGCATTGACAGGCAAAGAGTCTCTTTTACCTGCTAAATCCTGTAACACAAATGTCGATGGACCTAAGACTTCTACAATTTGAAAAGGACCAAGCCACATTCTTTGAAATTTTATATGTTTCCCCTTTTCTTCATGTGCCTTGTCCCATTTTAAAACTAAGTCACCCACCTGAAAATCTTTCCTGGTCATTATATTTGAATGAAAAGAGGATTTTACTAGTGCTTGATGATGAGCATGCATTTTCTTAGTTTGTTCTCAATGTTCTTCTAATTTGATTATTTCCATTTTTCTTAGGTGTAATGAGGAAGTTGGTACTTCATCAATGTATTGAACTAGAGACAAAGAAGGAATTGCTAAATGAGTCGGAAGGACCACTTCTCTCCCATAAACTAAATTAAAGGGAGAAGTGTTGATGGAAGCTTTTCTCGTTATTCGGTCTGCCCATAAAGCGTATATTAAGGATTTATGCCAATTTTTATGATTTTGGTCTATTGTTCTTTTGATAATCCTGATTAGGTTTTTACTTGTAGACTCGGCTAACCAATTTCCCTGTGGATAATAATTGGCCAAATATTTAAGTTTGAATCCTCTTTTAAGTGCAAACTTAGTCATTGCATTTCCATAAAAGTATGATGCATTATCGAACATTAAAGCGGAAGGTAATCCAAACTTGGTGATTATAAATTGATCTATGAACTCAATGATATTTTCATCATTAGCCGTCTTGAGTGGAACTGCTTCTACCCACTTAGTAAAATAATCTGTTGCTGTAAGGATATATCTATGCTGCTTGGAAGAGTGAGGAATGATCTCACCTATTATGTCCAATCCCCACTGACTGAAAGGTTTGTCGATGTTAACTGGTTGTAGTGGTAAGGATGGCTTCTTTTTTCTCCCAGTAGTAGTTTGGAAGACTTGACATTTGCTCACGTAACTGTGTGAGTCTTTGAATAACATGAGCCAGTAATACCCTGCGCGCAAAATTTTATGTGCAGTAGCATCACCAGCATAGTGTCCGCCTGCTGGCCCATCGTGGAGTTCCTACAAAACTTTATCAGCTTCAGATTTCTCAAGACATCTAAGGATAACAAAATTGTAATTCATTCTAAAAAGAATATCATTTATGAGCTGATATTGTTTGGCTTTCAACCTTAGAGCTCTTTTCTTAGTGTGGTCGAGGTATGAAGGGGCATATCCATTCTTAAGATAATAAATGATATCAGCATATAATGACTCTTCATCGTTTATGCTTACCTCGCATACTTGTACCTCTGCAGATGGAATTTCAGAAATTTGCAACGCTCCAGCCAACATTTTGCCAAAGCCTTGACTTCTTACAATGTTTGCTGGTTTAATTTCTGTGTCATATTCTTGTAAGGTAGTTACCCAATTGGCCCTCTTCTCACCCACATCCTTTTGTACTATAATATTCCTTACCGCTAGAAATGACACTATAATTTTAGTATGGGTTTTGAGTAGAAACGTTCTGAAGTATTTGATTGCTTTGAAAACAACATAAGCCTATTTCTCCACATCTGAGTAACTTAATTCAGCACCCTCCAAATTTGAACTAAAAAACACAATTGGTGCTTCCGCCTTTTCTTGATTCGTTTGAGTGAGTATCGCAGCATATGACCTATCTGAGGCAAATGCGTATAAAATAAAAGGCTCTGAAAAATTTGGAGTTGCTAAAGGTGGAGCATTAATAATAGCCTGTTTGATCAGGTTGAGTGCTTCATGTTCATCTTGGCCCCACTTAAAATTAGAGTTCTTTTTTATCATGGTTTGTAAAGGAGATACGATTCGTGAAAAATTTGGAACAAATCTCTTTACAAAATTGATTTGACCAAGGAAAGGTTGCATGAATTTTTTGTTATGAGGTAGGGATATTTCAGAAATTTCTTTGATTCTATCAGAATTGATGTGAATTCTATATTTTGACACTATGAATCCTAGAAGTTTCCCTTCAGTTAATGCGAAAAAATATTTCTTTGGGTTAAGTGAAATTCCATACCTTAAACATCATTGGAAGATTTGTTTCAAGTCTTTGAGATGGTCAGCTCATTTCTTGGAGTACACGGTTATATCATCCAAATAAATTACTACAGAGTTATTGACTAAGCCCTTAAATGCAATGTCCATGGCTCTCTAGAATGTGGCACCAGCATTAATCAAACCAAACGACATCTTTTGATATGCATATGTGCCCCATTTTCTTCTGAATGTGATCTTCAATTGATCATCAGGATGTACCAGAACTTGATTGTATCCTGAAAATCCATTCAAGAAAGAAATTAATTCTGAGCCTACCACTTCCTGCAATGTCTGCTCTATAGGTGGTAAGGGAAAATTATCTTTTTGGCAGGCTTTGTTAAGATTGCGAAAGTCAATACAAATTCTAATATCTCCGTTTTTCTTTCTAACAAGTACCATATTGGAGACCCATTTAGAATGTCTGACAGGAAAGATTATCTTGGCTTTCAACAACTCATTGAGTTTGGTTTTTATCTAATTTTATAAGTTGGGATGAATCTTTCTCAATTTTCGTTGGATAGGTTTTTCATTATCGGTCATTGGAATAGTATGTTGGATGATAGAAGTGTCGTATGTTTTGAGTTCATCATAGTTCCAAGCGAAAACGTTTTTGTATTGTCTCAAAAGACGAATATATGCTAGTTTTTCTTCGGGGGCTAGGCCAAGGCCTAGATTTATGTTTTGGGGTTTGGCATTGGTTCCTAGGTTTACTAATTCATAATTGAAAGTTGAACTTTGGAGCTTCGAATTGGTAGACCTTTTAAACCGATCTTTCAAATCGTATAGGTCTTCTAACTTGACCACTGATTTTGGTATAGCATTGTTAGTGCTACCTTGTTGTAATTGTCGATCATGTTGATCTTCGTCGATTATTTGGTTGGAGTAGGATCCTTCAGAAGTAAGGAAATTTACGATATCAGGATCATCGTTGAATATTCTCCAATTTGTGATGTTGTCAGGAATAGAAGGTCTAAAGATTAATTCTATTGAGAATCTATCTGGATTAAAATCTTCTGAAGGAATGAGCTTAGAAGATACGTTAGCTAAAAGGTCAGCGCTTGCATTCTGGAGTCTGGGAATTGATGAAATATTGAATGCTATAAAATGCTCAATCAGATCTTGAATTAAAGATTGATAGTGTTTTAAATGACACGATAAGCAATGTATAGTATTTTATACCTATCTGACTACAATTTCAGAGTCTCTGAAGACTTGGAGGTACTTTATGTCTAGCCCGATCGCTTTGTACAAGCCTTGAACTAAAGCCTCATATTATGTTGTATTGTTGGTACAATCATATTCGAGCCTGCATGTTAACATGATTTTATCTCCTTCTGGACTAATTAGCGCACATCCTGCTCCTACTCCTTTGTTAGATTTAGAACCATCAAAAAATAATTTCCAAAACAAAGATTTATTTACAGGTCTATCTAAAAAATTGATACATTTTGAACTATCCGTTTGAGATTTTTTTTGACTTAGGACAAAACAGAATGTTCTAAATAAGGGGACGTATGAGCATTAAAATTGCCGAGAAAAGAATCTACTGAGTAATTGCCAATTATTCTACTGTTATATGCTACTGGTTCATTTCCCCCCTCTAATTCCGTTACTATGTACTTCTGATGTAATTCTCGTTCAAATTTTATTTGATTTGGCTTATGATTGTAAGGCAGCCACATGTGCGACCAGTCAGTTGCGAAGTATCCATGCAGTTTTTCTGACCAATCCCTACTAAGAATTAAGCCATAAAATTCAGGGATATCAGCGACTAAAATGTCAATAACTTGACATACCTTCGGGTTGGATGACAGCCTTATGGTTACTTGATTTAGTTCGCTAATGACTTCGACTTGAGATCGATCCAGCTGAACTATGCAAACAGCAGATTTCTGTGGTTGAACGTTTAATTTGGTGCATATGGACTTTGGTAAAATATTCGATGAAGCACCTGAATCCACTAAACGATTATGTACATTTTTGTCAAAAATTTCATAATTAAGGAGAAAAGGGGGAGTATGGGATCTCGATATTCCTCCAATTAAAGCGATGTCATTTGGATCGATCTTGTTAGTCGTATTAGTTGGAGGTATTCACATGTTCTGAGAAGCTTGAGAAATTACAGCGGCAGGCAAAGGTGCAACTGGCACAACATGTAATTCTTTCATCATTATCTTTTGTTGATGCTTTAGCTTGCTCAATTTGTACAGAGTGATGTTGGCCCTAGTCTTTTTCATGTCTTCTATAATATCATACTTCATTTCATCCGAAACGATCAATGTTTTAGATGGAGTAGGTGAATATGTTTGGACTAGGCTAGTTTGAGTCGCTTCAGATGTCGTTTTCTTTGTTTTGACTTTATCCTTTGTTGCTGAGCTTACGCTCTTTGGTTTTGGGGTAGTTTGGGGAGGATCAAACTTATTTCTACTTCGTGTGTTAACTGGGAATACTTCTTGATCTTCCCCTTGTGGGAGGATGAAATCCCACATTCCTTGTAATTCTACAACTTCTTCATCATCGGTTTTCCCTTCAGTGGCAATTTCCTCTTCCTTTTCCTCAGACTCATCACTTGTTATAGCATTGGGTGGCCTTGAATCCGTCGACGGACCTCTTTTAAAAGCTCTATAGGGCCTTTTTGAAGAAGTTTCTGCTACTTTCTTTTTTGTGTCGACCATTTCATTGGACATGGTCTTCAGAACTTTTTACAATCCCTCCAAATCGAATGGATCTTTTTCTTGTTTCTTCTTGGACTCTTCTCTAAAGGTGACCTTCTTAGATTTACATTCTTCTATCACAGATTTCTTCTCTAAAGCTATTATATGTTTCTCTACTGCTATGTCTTCATTCATGTTTTCGGTTAGGGTTGTTTTATTCACCCTGTCCATGAAGATTGCTATGTTTGATGGTAATGTAGTGATATACCATTCACATCGCACTTCCTCGCTAGGCTGGGAAGCAGTAGGAATTTTGTTTAGAATTTTATTGAAATGTAGATTGAAATCTTTGATAGGCTCTCTAGATTCTGCTCTAAGGTTGGATAAGTCATTGATTAACGTTGCCGTAGACCTGTCGTCACCAAACTTGGTTAGGAATTAGTCTTGGAAGATGTCCCAACTGGTAATAGATCCAGAGGGTAATGAGAAATACCACGATCTGGCTGTTCCTTGCAGAGTATAAGGAAACAGTCGAGCAACAACATATTCATTAGTAACCCCACTGAGGTTAATGGATAGCATAAATTTTTTTATGTGCTCTTCTGCTAGCATGCCTGCCTCGGGATTGAACTTAGATAGCCATTTCTCAGGATGGGCCGGTATTTGACTCAAGGGTGCAGGCATTAAGACTGCCCCAGGGTTGTTCCATGGAGACTGGGCTATTGCTAAACTGCTAACAGGGGGATTTGCAGAAGATGGTCCCTGTGGTTGGGAAGATGAGGTTATTATGATTACAGATGATTGAGGAGGAGTTGTAGGGATTCCATTGGGTGGATTGATAATGGTTTGCAGTGGAGGGGTGGATGGTTGACTTCGCGGTGGAGAGTTTGAGATGGATGATGTTGATGAAAGAGTGTCGCTGTCGGACCCTTTAGGTGACTTCCTTACTCTTTTCCTTTTGGGAAGAGGTAATTCGGTTGGCTGGACACCAAAATTTTCACTCTTTAATCTGGTCAGGGGATGAGCAGGGTTATACTACGAAGTCATGCTGCCCTGAGATTTATCAGATCTTTGAGGGGAAATAGAAAATTGCTGAAGTTTGGGAATCAAAGATTCAACTTCAAGAGGTCCAATAACAGATTGTTCTGAAATGTCAGGATTTGTAGCAGCGGTTGATGCTGTGGCGACTTCTAACTCTGGATTTAAGTGTAATGGAGAAGTTGGGGGAGATGGTGAGGGTGATTTACTCTCAGAATGGTATTTTGATTTGGATTTACTTTCCATTCATAGTTCGTTCCCTCTTTCTAGCGCCAAATATGTTGAAGGCCTCGAAAATTGGGTCAATAACAAGGGGGATACCCGCCCGATCCGGACCTTGGTTGGTAGCTCCTTATCCGTTTGGTATAGCGGGTTCAACTGGGGATATGGGACCAGTTTCCCAATTCAGTGTGTGTGTGTGTGAGAAAGATGGGTATTTCTGTTCTAAATGGAATACTTCTATCCTAATTCTTATCTAATGTTATGCTATTGTATTCTAATAAATAGAAAAACATCAAAATTTATGCTAACCCATGGTGTGATCTTTCATATATGCTATCTAAAAAGATTTCAAACAATAACTGGTAATAAAGATCATTCAGTTATTATAAGAAAAGAATTCAATAAGGATGAACTACTTCGTATAAGGAGTTAGAGGAAACAGTTGTGAAAACTTATCGCATAAATGAGCTATTCATACACTAAAAGTAAAAAAATAGTTATCACCGTACAAAAGTGCCAAATGATAACTCAGACATCCATGTTGTAATATATAAACAACTAAAAATTGAATATCACTTTAACACATAAGCAGAAATGGTTAAGAGATAAAAGTATCATTTATAACTAGTCCTACTCATGAGCTTCAAGTGACAATTGATTTATCTCTCCTTGATTTAACATCCCCTAAGAGTAGAGAAGTGAAACATCAGTAGCAGATATCAAATATAATATCAAATAAACCCTGTTCCATTCATTCACCAAAACAACCTCTGAGGGTGCAAAAGTGCATGTTCTAAGGACAAGTTTTTGATAAATTTCTCGACCCTTCTCTAAATGCATGAGAAGGGTTTAAATACTACTAACTAAATAACTTATTTACAGAAATTGAGGATTCGGTTTAAATGACCATCCTCTTTCTAAGCAAAACTATTTCTAAAATTAAATCTAATATCTAACTATTTCTAAATTTGCTCCTTAAGATCGCAAGCATTCAGTATTTTCCTGAGTGGATTTGACTGACTGCCTTCCGTCTTTGGTTGAGTTAAGCGAACAGAATCGACAAGAGCTGGCATTATCTTCTCAGTAAAATTGACGATATACTTGAGAGTAATCCAATGATTATGTGGCATTACCATGTATACCTGGTAAAAATCCCATTTCAACTTGGTTAACCCTTGGATTGCTTTTAATTTTCCTTTAGTCTTCCATTTCCAGTTTGTTTCTATCGCTGCTTTCTTGCAATTTTTGGCGCTTGCAGGTGACTGAGTACCTAAGAGCCTTGCGCTTAGAAACTGCCTCTGTTTCTTGATCTGGGATTCCCTAATGCTTTTTTTGCCTCTTGCGCCTTTTTCTCTCATTGCGTATAAAGTTCAAAATTTGTAAAAATAGTGATTCCATGAGCTCTTGACCCTATGAATTAAACTATTTGTTTCTGGTATCAAAATCGTTCAATACCCATTCAACCATGACTGTATATGAGAAATCTATGATGGATGCCTCAAAAGATTTTTGCGGCTCTTTCTCTCCCTTAAGTGGATTAGGTGTGCCTTCCGAAATGGACATTGGAGTGCTGCCTTTCCTCCTCATAGTTTTCTGCATACTGCCTTGTATAATGCTTCATCCTGCTTTCCTGCAGTTTACATTTGAGGTGGAAGTAATGAGGAAAGATAATGACAGGAAAACTTTAAACACTGTAGATATGCAAAACATGCCACCTTACGTGAACTATTTCATCGAAAAACACAACACCATACTTCATTAACAACTGGCAACAACTCATTAATTCGCATTAAAATGCGTGACCATTTTTTGGCTTAGAAAAAGTTTTCTCGAATAATGAGCCAAAACCAACTGCGATGGAGGTTCCTGCAATTTTTCTTTGTGATATCACAGATCATTGTATCACAATATCGCAATTTCATCGTGTTGTTCTATCGCAAGGTCGCAGTATCGCAGTATCGCAATATCGCAACTTTGTAGTGTCGCAGTATCGCAATATCGCAGATCGTTATAATCCTTATGTGTAATTCATGTGATTTTTGCGATGCGGGATATGCAATATCGCATATCGGTGATTTTAGGGTTTTTCAATGTGAGTGTTTCTTTAATGTATGTGATGCGATGAAGTTTCACGTCGCAATCTCACGTTTTTTATCATTTTAACTCATTAGAAGGTACACTATCATTCTTTGAGTGATGCGATATCTCTTAAGGAGTGAATTTTACTTTCTTCATTATGAAACTTAGGTTTTCTTAGATTTTTCAAAGGTATTTTCCTAAGTCCATGATGTTGTAAGTTTCATCTAAAAGGAAATATAACACTAATTGATTTTTTTAAAAAATTTCACTGAGGGTCCACTTAAGGAGGGGGGTCGTTGGTGGCCACAACAATTGGCGATTCACTTGGAAGAACCAGTTATCTCTATGTTTCTATTGAATTTTTTCAGATTCCAAAACAGGAAATTTTTCAAAAAATTAAACTTTATTGTGGAAAGATAAAGTACATTATGCTCTAACCTGTCAATGACATTTTGTTTAAGCTATTTTCAACTTTGATTATTTGCTGCCTCAAGTTAGTCCTTGTGTTTAGATCAGCCATTACTTGGTTTGTAAAGAT
>APFE030569921.1:5436-75354 GCA_000404065.3 Pinus taeda
ACTAGCCACTCATACAATCCCTGCTTTGTTTTGAAATCAGTCTTCCATGCATCTTGCTCTGCAACTCTGACCTGATGATAGCCACTATGCAAGTCTAACTTGGAAAAATAAACAAATTCTTTTAACTGATCTAATAGATCATCTATGTGAGGAAGGGGATAACAATTTTTGATCGTTATCTTATTTAGTGCTCGGTAATCAATGCACATTCTCCATAAGCCATCTTTCTTTTTCACCAAAACAATTGGAGACCCACATGGTGATGTGCTAGGTCTGATGAACCCCTTCTCGAGCAGCTCCTGTACCTGCTTCTTGATTTATGCATTCTCTAAGCGCACAACCTGTACATTCCGATGTTAGGCAGCAGAGCATCTTGCTGCAAATTAATATGATGCACTATTTCCTTTTTGGGTGGCAGACCTTTAGGTTCTTGAAACAATACATCATATTCTAAAACAACTTTTTCTAAACCAATTTCTTGTTTAGCATCATAGCCCTCAAATACATTGGTTTTATCAGGTTTCTTTTCCTTTACAACCATCAGTAAAAATTGTTTGCATGAATTTACAATTCGTTTCATCTGCCCTGAGTTTATAAGAGTATAATTATTCTTGAGCTTATGAGCTCTTACAATATATTTGATTCCATCTTTAACGAGTAAATACTTGTTCTAAGCTCTATAGAAAATAGCTTTTCTATCATACAAGTAAGGACTTCCTAAAACAATTCCACATATATCCAAAGGAACTATATCTAACTCAACCTCATTTACAAATGCTAACCCAAAAGAAAACTTAAGTTTACATTGTCTAGTCACTTGTAGCTTTGTTTTATCACATAACCAACCTAATGGATATGGTTTCTTGTGAGGTGTGGTTAGTAAGCCCAACTTCTTTACAATTGCTTCAGAAATTAAATTTGCTTGTGAGCCACTATCAAATAAAGTATCAACCCTTTGATGATTGGAAATAACTCGAATATGAAAAAGCTCATGTCTTTTTCTCTCATTTTCTTCATTATCAATAGATTGTGCATAATTACTAGTAGATGCTTCAGAATTTTTACCTTTTATATTTGTGGCTGCGATTGTTGCTTCATCTCCTGATTATAACCCCAAATCCTTTTGAATAGCTATAGTAGTCTTCTTCTTCTTTCCCTTCAACCTCTTAGGTTTAAGCTTTGGATGCAAAATCCAGCAGTGTTCATCATCATGCCCATCCTTCTTACAGTGAGTGTATGAAGACTTGCTTTTCTGTACAGTGCTTGTCTTCCTCTCTTTCCATTTTTGTTTTCTTTTCTCCTTATTTTTGCTTGTAGTGGGTTTGGATGATCCCCTGACTTCTGGGTTCCCATTCTTACCTCTAGCTTCTAGATGCGTAGCTTGAACGGATACCTCATCTATGCTGGTGGGATTAAGCATGAGGATAGTGTGCCTCATGTAGCTGTGTAGACCACCTATATACTTCAACAAAGTCTCAGGTGAGTCTAAAGAAATTCCTAGAATCAAATCTCTTTTCCTAAATTCTTGTGTGTAACTTTGTACACTTTGCCCTTTTAGTTGTCGAAGAGTTGCCAGCTCAACATGGCTTGCTACATGTAGGCCAGTAGATAAAATTGCTTTTTAATTGCAGAAACAAATTCGCTCCAGACAGAAAGAATCTTAGCATGTTTCTTCATGTTAGCTTGTGTCCTGGCTTCCCACCATACCAAGGCAGTGCCTCCAAGGCATAGGCTAGCCAACTAAATCTTACTCTTGTCTGAGTCAATGCTTTTCACTCTGCAATAAACATCAATCTGTCTGATCCAATTATCCAGCTTCTCTGCATTCAACTCTCCATCATATATTGGTAAATCAAATTTAACATCTAATTTAATCAAAGATGTCTTCTTTTTATTTTTAGGGCTATTAGGAGGCGTGAGAAATTTTTCTTCTTTCCCTTTACCTTTAGAGTGGTCGTGGAGGAGAGATTCTTCTACTCCTTTGTCTTGTTTGGAGTTTGATGAATCTTCATCTCTATTTTTCTTAAATTCCCTATACATTTCCTCCACCATGGATCTCATGGTCATAAAACTATCCATGAACTGGGGGTCTGATTCCAAGGGATTTTCTTCTGACATTTTCCTCTTAGAATAGACTCTTCCAATTTCCAGGTTAGTTTCAGCCAACTCTCCTTCTCCTAATTTATGCTTTGATCTAGTTAGCATTCAACAACAAGATCCAGCACAAGCTTTTCTAACCTTAGTAACCTAGATCTCTGATACCACTTGATCTGGAATTTATCCAGGACAAAGAATTAAAGGTATTACAGACTCATGTGCATTGATGTGCCTATGGTACTTATGCAATGGATCGATAAGATTGCTAGAATACATAGACACTGAGGCAATAAGAGAAAACATAACAGTCAAACATGTAAAAAAAATGAGTTTAATAAGGAGTTCACACAATGCTCCTGGGCTACGTCTCCTAGTCTAGCATTTCAGTGGTGGCCTCTCTATTATGTTTTCAAGCAGATTTCTTACAACAGTGAGCTATATTTGAGACTCACTAAACAGAATGAAGTCAGATGGAATGGAGTGCATAGACTCTCCTTACTTAAACTCAACCTCTGAGGGTCATAGTAGTATGAAAAGCCTATGCCAAGGAGTTTACTTGAACCTCTCAAGCGTTAAATGGAGTACACAGACTCTCTGACTCTCTCTGGCTCTGTCTGGCTCGATGTTGCCTTCAAGTCAGCTCGCCTTCTACTCTCTATTCTCTACTATTAGCTTCCTGCATCTAGCTAACTCTTGTATACCTCTCTGTGTGTTTTTTTTGCTTCTGTCAAGTCACAGCTTTAAAGTCAGTCTGTTCTTTTGACTGTTCATTTTCGCTTCCTGGTCTTCTGGTTTCCTTACCTCTGTCCGTTTGAATTCCTCTGCTTTGCATCATCATCACTGGGTAATGCCTTGCAGGGAGGTGGCCCCCTGTTTCCCAACAAACTTGGTGTCAGATTCCTTGAATCATTTTTGAATGGTCGTTAATTCCATTTGCTTCAAGATCGCTCATGAATCATGAATCGTTTGCCAACTCATCATCCACGTCGGACTTCAAATCCCCTGTCATCTTTCCTTTTGACCTATCAAATCTAGTTAGTCATCAGAACGTATCTCTGACGTTGATCTAGGCCCCCCCAAATCCTACGGTTGTCCTTCATATTAGGTGGACAAGTCACACGATATTTACCCATCCGATGCAGGTGGTTTTCTCTCTAATCCACTGGACGCGTGTCGCTCGATGTGTGGCATTGGGCAGGAGTCAGTCAAAACTGCTTATTGCCTTGAGGCCTTCCAATATCCTGTTGGTTTGTGGAATCTCGTACTACAGAACCGTATGTGTTACTTTTCCGAATTTTATAGCGATTTCGGGTCCAGCCGCTTCGGGGCTTTCCTTCACTGAGGGGGACGCCCTACGATACGGGATTAGTGCTTTAGCACTAATCATGTATCAGAAACCACCCCAGTTTCTTGATTTGGCCTCCGATTTTGCCAGTTTGCGCCAGTGCACGTTACCATGGGCCAACGATCTACGCACTCGACCGAGGGTCCTCGTTGCTCCGTTCTGGCCACAACTACAACTGTTACGAGGATTCCTTCTAATAGATTTGACTTTTGTAGGACTTGAATCTTTTAGCATAATTTGAAACAATCATGAAAACTTAGAGAGTGTTCTAGGATCCAATTCGGATCAGATAATGTTGCTATGAGAATTGGCTTTGAGACAAGTATTGTTATGCTACAAGTTTGTCATGCTTTTGATGTGATGTGGATGGGATCCAAGCTGGAGGACTAACTTCAAATCAGACATGATGGTTGTAATTCCTTCTTCTATTCAATAAAGTATTTGAACCTTTTTCCCAAATGTTTGTATTGTTATATGATGCTTATATGTGTGAATGTATCTGATTCCATTTACTTGTATTAATAAATATTTTTCTTTGATCAGTTCTTTGTCTTCTGTTTGTGTTTACAGGTACTTCTCAAGCGTGTTAAGTACGGGAAGGAGCGATAGGATCGATACAAAGGAGACAAGAGGAAAACAAAACTACAAGTAGGTCTTCTCATCTTCTTTGTCTTATCTATTGCTTATAGGAAACGGCTAAAGTGCGCTAAACTGTTGTTCCAGATATGGCTACTTATCTAGTGAATTAGTATTTATCCGTAGATACCAAATTCTCCAAAACAGTTACCCAGTCTACTCGTCCAAATTTCATAGCCAAGGGACACCCCACCTAGGCTCAAGACCCTACCCAAATACATAAGGTTCAAAAGGTGTCCCTAGCAGAAATGGTTGAAAGAAGAAAACATGGATTGTGCTACTACTGTGATGACAAATAGCCCCCGGGGCATAAATGCAAGGAGCCAAAATTCTTTCAAATTGATGTTACTGATCACAACTCATCGGAGGAAGCCACATCCCCTGGGGGACTAGAGGACGAAATTGAGGAAACCTAATAGGACAATGAGCTCACAGCTATGCCAGAGGAACCAGTTATCTCGCTACATGCTTTGGCAGGTATTTCTTCACCCCAAACTCTCAAAATCGGAGGCTTTATTAAACATCGCCTTGTAGTAGTATTGATTGATAGTGGCAACACTCATAACTTTATCCATCAGTGAGTCGCTGAAGATGTTCATTGTTTTGTAAGGGCATAATTTAATTTCCAGGTCCTTATTGCTGATGGGGGCACAATGAAATGTGAAGGCCGCTTCAAAAATATTAAACTTTAGATGGGAGACTACTACCTAAAGACCCACAAGTTTGCAATTAACATGGGTGGTTGTGACATTGTCTTGGGTGTTGAATGGCTTCGCACACTAGGCCTAATCACAATGGATTTCTAGGGGTTATATATGAGCTTTAAGAAGAATGACCACATGCATACACTTCGTGGACACTAGGTGGGTTCTCCTTCTATCATTAGCTCGTGTTGAATGGAAAAGTTTTTGAAAAAGGGCCATCATGGAGTTATCGCCCAATTTAATGACATCTAGGCCATAGAAACCACTACTCTTCATATTCATTATGAGATGCAATGGGTCTTAAACTGCTACCAACAGGTATTTGACAAAGATAAAGAGATTCCACCCTCTAGAAGGGAACATGATCATAGCATCACTTTGGTCCCAGGGGCACAACCGCCGAGTGTGTGCCGATATTGGTATCCTTTCACCCAAAAGAATGAAATTGAAAAAATCATCAAGGAACTCCTTGAAGCCGGTGTTATTCGTCCTAGCATAAGTCCTTATTCATCACCAGTGATCATGGTGCTCAAGAAAGATGGGGAATGACGCATGTGTCCATACCTTCGAGGCCCTCAACAAGCTCACTGTCAAAGACAAATTCCCTATCCCGGTTTTTGATGATCTGCTTGATGAACTACATGGTGCTCAATTCTTTACTAAGATAGATCTTCACTCTGGCTATCACCAAATACGCATGAAAGAATTAGACATTCCCAAGACTACTTTCTGAAATCATGAAGGCCATTATGAATTCTTGGTCATGCCATTTGGTCTCTGTAATGCCCCATCCACTTTTCAAAGCCTCATGAATCACCTGCTAAAACCATACCTCCAAAAATTTGTCCTCGTTTTCTTTGATGACATTCTCATCTACAACCTAACCTAGGAAAAAACATCTTCAGGATGTAGACCTAATCTTGCAACTGCTTTGGAATCACAAATTATTTGTCAAATTGTCTAAGTGTTCCTTTAGCGTGGAAGAAGTTGAGTATTTGGGACACATTGTGGGTTGTGAAGGTTTCAGGGTTGATCCCAAAAAGATACAAGTAATGCAAGATTGGCCCCATCCAAAAAACTTGAAGAGTTTGAGGGGATTCTTGGGTCTCACCAGCTACTATCGCAAATTTGTTCGCAATTATGGTCGCATTACTAGATCCCTCACTAACCTTCTCAAGAAAAATTCATTCCTCTGGACTGATGCAACACAACATGCGTTTATGGCTCTCAAACATGCCATGTATTCCACTCTAGTATTGGCACTACCCGACTTCATCAAATATTCTGTGATTGAATGTGATGCTTCAGGTACTAGTATTGGTGTTGTCTTAATGTAGGAAGGTCGACCCTTGGCTTTCACCAACCAACAACTCAGTGGGAAACATCTGGGACAATCTACCTATGATAAAGAGATGATGGCCATCTTACATGTAGTAGATACCTGGTGACCATACTTATTGGGGCGACATTTCCAAATACGCACAAACCATCAAAGCCTCAAATATTTTTTGGAGCAACGTCTATCCTCGCCATGGAAAAATAAGTGGTTAGCCAAAATGTTGGGATATGATTATGAGATAATTTACAAGAAAGGGTGTGAAAATGTAGTAGTAGATGCTTTATCATGCCAATTTGAGGATGAAAGCAACTTGCTATCTGTTAGAGTCGGTCTTGTCAGTCCTCTGTCAGAGATCAAAACTCTTTCTGCATTTCATTTTTAGGAGCCTTGCTCCATTCACTCCAGCTGCATTCTGCTAGGGGAATGCGTCTGACGAAAAAGGTCATACTAGTCATTTCCCCTCATGTATGGCACCTGCTGGCTCAGGTCTTTTGTCAAGGTTCACTAAAGTCCATGACAGTCAATGTTCGATCCTTTAATGGACAAGAGTCATTTTCAGTCATTTGGTCTAGGGATTAGTCAATTTGGTCTTCAACCATGTCCAATAAAGCCATGCAGACCAAAGGGAGGCCCTTACAAAGATATGATTCAGTTATTTTCATCCTCATGTTGATAGACTACAACTATTCTTCAAAACTTTGTTTTGAAGAAAAGTCAAACAGTGTGTCATTTGTGATAATTTTCAAAAAAGTCGCCAGTTGATTTCTTCAGGTGCAGTCATGGTTTCCTTGGCCAAACGCCATGTCATGCGACCCCTGCAAAAGTACCAAAAAATTTCATCATTCTAGCTAAAAATTCAAAGGGAAAAGTGAAATTTAGTGTTGCATTAACTCAGTGAAAAGAGCCAAAATGAAACATTAGCAAAGTGGGTTTTCGAAGAAGCAAAAATTTAACCCATGACTCCAAAAGGCTTTATAAATGATTTCTACAAGAAACATAATCATTTTACATGCAAAGGTGGAGAGAAAGCATTTCAAGGTGATTAAGACAAGTTAGCACGCGTTTGAGTGAAGTTTGGAGTCATTTTCAGGAGCGCGGTGCACACACAGAGGGGCGCGACGCACATAGCGCTACCCCACAGTGTTAAATTTAATAAGGGCGCGATGCATATACAGAGCACGGTGCACTGGGTTTGCTGCATGGTGCACACTCACAGAGGCCCGAAATTGTTCCCAATTGCATCAAATTTTTTAGAACTCCTTCTAATTGCCAGGTAGGGTCTGTCTCTTGGCTTGCTCATCAAATTTTTGTGAAGGTTATGGTGGTTCATGGCTATTTATAGTTGCAACAAAAACTCATAAAACCTACCACTAGATAACATCAAAGCCATTGTTGCTAGGGTTGCAAACTTGTGGTATTGATGCCAAGGCTCCTCTTTCACCTCTCATTTTTCCCTTTCTTCCCATTGTTGCCTTCCCCCCTATCTCATTTTTCCCTATTATCCCTAACCTAAAACATTAATAAACCCCTATTCCCTATCCCCTCCACTCATTTGTCAACTATAAAACCCCAAAACCCTACCTTATCAAAACCCCAAACCCTCCTACATATCCCTAAACAACATTTCCCCCATAACCCCTATTCCCATCATATTATCCCTTCCTAACACTCCCTCTTTGTATTGTTCCCCTTGGTGGCAGAGTTCATATCATCAGACAATTTCACTACCATCATCAAAAGGCAGTCCAAGCACAATACACATATAAAAATCATGGCATCTGAGCATTCGTCGGAGTATGAGATGGAAACACAAAGTGATTCATCCTCGGAAGAACAAGCTCCCCAGAGACATCACAAAAGTGGAAAACATTTTAGGGATGAGCCAACCACCCTCACTGAACTGCATGCTTTCTCTCTTGCTATGTCATGTTTCCAGCATCTATCATGTTTTGAGTTTTGTCAAAGGGTGGCTAATGTTCGAGTTCATCATGAGTTGGACCGTCTTTTTGTGCTTCACTTACATGGAGGTCACTCTATCTTGGCTGGGGTCACTTTCACACTGACACCCGAAACAGTCTCATTAGCAACCAGCATACCAAATGTTGGAGAACAGTGGCACAAGAAACATAAGGTTGATAGGCAACATTATGAGCCTTACATTAAAGCCAGTTTCTTGAGGTAGCTCCAAAGAGTTTTTCCATTCAGATATTTGAAAGATGAAAATGCTCCACTCATGAAATTGATCATGAAGTACTTCAGCTGTGAGGGGAGGTTCTCTCATCTATATGCCTATCACATCAGGTTGCTCATGCACTTTACCAGGGTATGGATGATGAACATCCCATATTTCATTTGCAGGAACATAGAGAGGATGAACACCTTCATGCAGCATAAGACCCCTCAACAACAACTTAACAGTGTTTATCACTTTGCTCTTATTAGTATTTTGGTGGATCATCAGTTGGGATTGTCGGGCATTACTTGGGATGACTTCATCTCTCGTGACCTCTTCAGCACTTCACAGGTATTATCAGAGGCTGAGCATGAGATAGGTGTTCCTTCTCATCAGTATGAGCACCATGAGACCACTACTATGCCAGTATTTATCGCCTATCAGAGAGGCAGTAGGCATTTGTTTGCAGCAGCAAAGTGAGTGTTATCTCCACCTGGGGTGGAAGGGGCCTCGCTTCCGACATCGGCAACGTAGGTACAGGACAAGGGCAAGAGGCCCATGCATGACGAGGGGCCATCAGGTGAACAAGAGGCTAACTTCATCCTCATTCAAGATGATGATGCAAATGAGGAGAATGTCGAACTTAGGAGGACCATCCAGGAGAAGAAAATGGAGATCCAAGACTTGTCACTCAATTTGGAGAGGGCCAAATGGATTATCAGGTATTTGGAGAAGAGGAACAAATAGCTTGAGGACCAGCATGAGATCATGGAGCTGAAAAACATCCGTGAGAATCGCCAAGCTACCCAACATAGGAGGATCGAGCTCACTCCCTTGGAGCAAGAGATTAACAATGACCGAGAGTCTTGGCTTGAGTAGATCAACATCCACCTTGAGAGGCTGCTAGAGAAGGCTGACAAGGGAAAAACCATATTGAGGTGGATGGTTTATCACTACAGGGCACATAACATGAGTTCAAAGGCTCGGATAAGGAGTTTGAAGGCAAAATTGAGAAAAGCGACAAAGAGGAAAAAGAGGAAAAAAGAGCAAGATCAACTCTGAATCTTGGCTGAAGCCTCTGTGGCCTAGCATAACACCTCATAGAGGATCTCTAGCCCAAATTTCGAGAAATTTGGGGCAATTGTGGTCACATGAAAAATTTTTGGTCACAACACAGGGTTTTTCTCCCTGTGCACTGCGCCACTGGCGCGACACTTAGGATTGGGAGCTCCAAATCACAAATGGCTTGCATTTTTGGATTCAACATGAAAAATCATGCCTTCTGGTGCATGTACAAGAAATTTGGGCATGATTTGAGTCCCCAGGAGGTCAAAAACACTTTAAAAATGACCTCTCTGCCCCTATTTTGACACACAGGAAGCAGTCTTCGACGAATGAAGATTTGGAGGGGAAAATGAGCAACAAATTCAGAAATTCCACTTGGGTTGGAAAGTATATAGGCCAAGATTTCCAACAAGCACACTTAGGCACAATTTGGACTCCTATAGGTACCTCAAAACAACCTCCAAAATGGCACAGCGCATATAGATTTGGGCGCGACGCATATAGAGAAAAAGGCCAAAATCACTTCCGCTTCGCGACATTTCGATTCACGACTTTCTCCAAGTTGGCCCACTCATATACACTACACTTTTTTCGGCACCTAAGGAACAATTTAAAATATTTCCACTAAAGGTTGGCTTCTATCCAAGTGGCAAAGGAAGGAGAGTAGTCACCCAAGCCATTTGTCATTTTTGTAACGTTGCACCTGTAACTAATGGTTGGCTTTCCACTTCCACTTTGTAATGATTTGAAAAACTCCCCAACTCTTGGTCGTTCTATTTCCTCATGGCATAGTATATTTATTGTATGAAAACCATTTTTAAATGGTTGGTTGGTTGTAATTTCTGGGAGACTGTGGGAGAGAAACTCAGTTCTTCATTGTATATTTTGACAGAGGATTAATGAAAGGCAGCAACTGTGTTTCATGAGATTCTTGTGGTGTGAGTGTAGCAAATGTGTCCTCTTTATGTTTCATATGTATTTCATTATGTTTCATAGTTCATTCATATTCATTTCCAGTGAAATTTTCTAAGTAAGATAAGGTAGAATTCATGTTTAATGCTCTGCCTATGGGAAAGTTTCACGCTCTGTGCTCTTCTTCTGTTGAAAAGGATTCATGTGTTTATGCCCTTTTCACCCTCCTAAGAAATCTTTCCTTTCCGCATTATTCCAAATTTGATTGCTTGACTTTTCGCATGTCTTGCCTCACGAAGTAATCTGTGCCTTTGTGTTAAATTATCTGCTCATTGTTGTTCGTTGATCCCATAACATCCCAGAAACACCGTCACTTATAAAAATTGCTTCTTGTATCCATATTTATTTACTAGCCTAAATTCAATACCCATTGCAAGTCATCTCAGACCATATCGTTTGTTTATTCACTGAGCGTGACATGGGGAGAGCCCTCCCCTGTTCTGGTAGGGCTAGCTACCAGACTGAGTGTGGTTTGTGGTTACCCTGAATTTTGCCTTCCTTTAGCCTAAGGCAGATTTAGGTTCTAACAGGACTTATAGAACACATCAAGAAAACACCAATCAATGTGGATGCCACTGGAGTTCTCTACCTATACCGTGAGGAATTTGAGTGCCTCCTAGTCTCTCAGGATTTACAGTGCATCCACAGTCTGATCCAGGGATCATTAGGCCCTACACCGAGACATACTCTCTAGGATTTACCGTGCATACCATCCTAGAGTCACTAGGATAAATAGAGAGAAAATCCACCACTTGGCTTTACCATATATCCCACCATTCACTGGCAAGGATTCCTAGGCCCACCAAGGCACACAATTTGGCTTTACCACAACCCACAGTCTAGTTAAGGGTTACTATGCCAGTGGCTTCATGCATCCTCAGTCTAGTTCAGGGACCACTACCACCATGTGTTTTCCAATTTGAAGATCCACCTCGCTCAGCTTTAAATCCAATCCGGTCATCCCCTACAAAATGCATGAGAGAACCCATCTCATCAAAGCTATCAGGAAATGGCAAGGCTGGGCTGAAAATACTGTCACACCTCTAAAAACCCATGCCATGGTAGAAAAAGAAACACATGCAATCCCATGCATGCCAAATCTAGCAAGGAAAATACACATGCACTCCCATGCATGCCAAATCTAGCAAGGAAAATACACATGCAAGTTGATACCTGCAATGAAGCCTATTGTAGCTGCTTGATCCTGCCTTTCCCTACTTGATCTTTGCTTCCTCTTTCCTTCTTTTCCTTTCTTGCTCCAATGCCAAAGTGCTCCAATAAAAATCTAAGTAATCAAGAGTATGAGAGAGAGAGAGAGAGAATAATGAGAGAGCTCCAAATCTAAACTGACCATGTCTTTCCCACTGATCCTCAGAATCCTTTTTATTAATGAGGCCTCTATTTTCTTCATTTTCCATTATTTTCCTTCAATTTCCTCCTCACATGCAACTTGTGACCTTTCACCTTCATTTTCTCCAAATTTCCCTTATTTTCATAAATAAATGTTCCAAAATACTCTTTTTCCTATTTATGCCTTAGCCATTGCCTTTGCCAATTTCCTTAGCCATAAACAACCAAATGAACACCCTCCTAGGATGTCTTTCCCACCATTCATCTTGGAATATGTGTCCCATCATCCATGGTATTTATATATATATTTTACATGGAATTTTCACTAGGGCTCTTACATGAAGCCTACCAGCTGACAGTGTGCACTCACTTGAGCACTTATGTGATCTCATTTAAGACACTTTCTATCATTTTAATCTAGAACATCTTGACCAAAATTTGTTACAACAACGAAAGGATTTGCATGAATTGCCTATGGATATTTGGCAGCACTTCCGTGATTTGCAGTTTCAAGCTTCGAAGAGCCAGATGAAATTTTTCTATCTTTGGGATAGATTTGAGTACTGCCTTAAGAAATCGACCCATCCCAAGAAGAAGTTTGAACTCAAGCCTCACACAATATTCTTTCGTGATGGAGCTACGCAATCACAGATGGACACAGTTATTCTCACAAGTGACTGTCCATCGTCCCCTCATCAAACAACTCCACTACTGTAGAGTGATGCGGGAGATCATGCTCACACATATGTTTAGCTGTCACATCCTTCCAACATCACTCCGCTTAATTTTCATGCAGATTTGGTTGTGAGTCCATCAAGTTGTTATATGAATTTTGTACCACAACCTCCATCTTCGTAATCAGATAATCCTCCGGATGATACTGTGTGGTGTTATTCCATTCTGGACTCTACACTTGCTGTGAATGAGGGTCAAGCCACTGACGGAGTTGGTATTTCACAAACAACATGTGTTGTCATTCATGAAGAGTATAACTAGGATATTGAGCATCAACACTCGGCAAATGATGACTCCCTTTTGTCTGAGCCTCCTTTGTTCTTTCGTGACATCTTTGGTGAACCTATCATCCATGATTTTGCATGTGTATATTCATCTATGAATGCACCCATTGTTTATCACTCACAGGATACACCGGATGTCAGTCCATCACCTGACAATGGAGAGGATAAACTAGTCATTGAAAATCCACTTGATCTTTCATCTGCCTTTTCTAGAAACACAGAGTTGTTCGCTTTTCTTCTACCCCTCTATTTAATTCATCAGATCATGAGGATGCCGATGAAATCATTGATTTTTCTGATCATGGTTGTCGTGATCCATTACTACCATATTCGATCACGATGATGATTCTATCGTAGTTGATTTTTTTAAACCACCTATTTATGATGATCTATCTGACAACGAAGTCGAAACACCTCAGACTGTCGAGGCACGTCAACCTACACTGATGGTTATGTCACGCCCTTGTTGTCTTGAGGTTGGTTTCATTTCTGATTAGGAAATTGTTCAAACACTTGAGGCTCCTAATCACTCATCTGTATGGATTGAAGATCAATCTCACACACAGATCATGCTTGCTCCACTCAAACTATATGATCCCATTGCTCATGCATTGGGGGAGTCTTACATTGCAAGCACACATGCATGATGTAAGTTGTCTTTGTTCTTTTCATTTCTTGCATGACATAATCAAGAGTATGCGTATGATTCAAAGTTGCATGCAATGTCGCATAACACCATGATAAGTCGATGGACCACATGTCATGTACTTGCACTTTTCCTTTATTTTTGTATCTTTCATGTCTACTGGTTCGCACAACCAGGTTTCTCTTGGACCAAGCCTTCACCAACATGGGTGAACCAATGCGCCAGTGGCTACGTTGGAAATATCACTTCATGTGATTAGGCCCATGCACCATTAGCTTAGGAGTAGGAGTAGTGTTTTCTTTTAGTTTGTTTGCTTGCATGATTGATTGCTTACTTGATTTGCATGCTTGTTTTTCCGCTTGCTTGTTTGCTTACTCGCTTTGCTTTTATTTTTGCTTCTGCTTTGCTTTGTTGTTTGTTTGCTTGTTTTTGTTCATAGGTTAGTTTCACATGAAACCATGCGTGACTCTTGAAACAAGCTGGGTAAATTAGAAGAGGCCTTATGCAACTATCACTACTTGGTTATCTATCATCCTACCTCTACCTAAAGAACTTCCTACTTTTAGTCCATGATACGTTGATGGAAAATACGTATTGTTCGAAGTGAACCTTGGTGAAAACACAATGCTTGTGTGCTAACTAGTGTTACCTACTCTAGTCGGTTTTTTTTGGGTTAACCCTTGTCAGCTTAGTCAAGTAAAGTAAGATGAGGGGAAAACCTTAACAGGCACATCAGAGGTATATAATAAACTACTTCTCTGAAGGAACAACCTCTTCTTCTCTCAATAACTTGGGATCCCTCTTCTGCCTCTGAAATGAATAAGTGCTATGCATAGTTATGAAAAATTTGAAAAGTGAAAAATTTCAAAAATGAAAAAGTAATAAGGAAAAAGAAGAGAAAGGCTCCCTTCATAGAGAGGTGGTGCAAGTAACTCTACCGGGGTACTGCAGTGGAGCAATGCTTGTGTTCCTACATGACTCCATCGGGGTACTGCCAAGGCCTACTGGCAGCGGAGCAACACCAGAGATGAAACTAAGACACTTATGACTATACTACTTGTCTACCAATATATCCCTCAACCCCAATCAAAACAACTATGTTTCCTTGGCTTGGAATGTGCCAATCAACCAAGAAATTGGCAGATGCTACATCTTACAATCAAGCTAGTGAGAAAGCCAAGATAAATTGAGAACTGAATAATACTTTCGGAGGTGTTAGACTTTCTTTCATTAACAAGGTCCATTCAGAGAGCTGGAGTTATACCAATGTGTCACAAAGTGTTGTAGCGGCTACAACCACCCTCCAAAATTTTACCTTAGCTTCATTTTGGAGTCTCCCTACCAACCTTTCACAGCAGCATGTCTTGCCTTGTCAAGTACACAAGCTTTAGTGTTTTTCTTGCAGAATGGAAGCCTGTTGCATCCCGCTCAAAAGATGTTTCTCCGGACTTGGTCTAACTGCATGCTAAGCAATCCCTCAAGAAATTGCGCAATTCTGGAGGGGAACCATCCTTCCCTCCAAAAATTATGCAATTCTCTCTGGCATCCTGTTGGGCTCCAGAATTGTGTAAATCTTCCCAGCAGGGCTGCTCAACCCAGAAATTGCACAATTATGGATAGTACTCAGCTGCTCTTCCCAGAAATTGCACAATCCCTCTGGGAAGCCAGCCTAGCTCCCTCCTAGAAATGCACATTTTTTCCCCTTAACTGAGCAGACTTTTGCATGTGCAGTTGGGTTGACCAATTCCACCCGAGACCAAGACACTTGACTTGCATGCATGGGCTGATTTTTCCTAGAATAGCAAAAAGAAACATGCGAAAAGCATCCCTAGATTTTAGGGAGCTAGTTTTAGAAACTGGAGTTTACATGCAAATATTGTTTTAGAATCTTTCCTCTAAGTGTCACTCTTTCCTAGATTTGTGGCATCTGTGTCATGAGCTTCAAACTTATTTATTCGACACATCAGAGCTCATATATTCACATCGATCTTGGAGCTCTAACATCCCACAACGCATCTAGGAGTCTTCGACACATCCAACTCAGTTATTCATGGTAAGTTGTCTTAAGTTGCCTTTTGCAACATTTCTATCTCCTTTTGTGTTTTGGCTTTAATTTTCCCCTTTTTATTCATTTTTTCATGAAAATATTAGGTTTTGTAAATATTTTGACCAATTTTGCCTCAAGGACTCGATAATACACTTTACCTTACTTGTGCAGCGACAGGTGATGTATGTTTGACGATGATGATGAGTCACGTTTAAGCTCTTTTCTCGACTCGTTAAACTCGTATGAAAAGTTTGCCATGTATTTTTCCCTTTTCGACTTGTTAAAGAGAATAAAAATGGGGGGTCTGCTTTCAGCTCTTTTCCAACCCTTTAAAAGTGAAGAGATGGCCGAGCCCTTGTCATTTTGAACTCGTTAAGGGATGTGAAATGTCGTGCACCCAATATAAATTTACCCCTTTTTCGAGTTGGGAGGCACTATTTACAAAAAGGGTACTCGTTGACTGAAATTGTCAAGCGATTCTTTCGAGTATTGTTTTCTACCTTTTTGGGCTCGAGAGACACAAATGTACAAAAAGGGAGCATGTGGAGTTTTCTTTTACGTGTCTTTTTTAAACTCTCTAAATATGAAAAAGATATCGAGTTACACCTTTGTCGGAATCGTTAAACTATTAAACGACATCGGATTCGTCACTATGACGAATGTGAGATTCTCCTTCATAGGGCTCGTTAAACTTACTAGGTCAGATTCATCTGAAGGATGAACTTATAGTGCAAGCATATGCTATCCCCTTCAAGCTTGCGATTAAAAAAAAATGGGGTACCTACCAGAAATGGTGGGGGGAAAATTTGGAGATCTATATGTTGTGTCGGCAACTCACTCTTGAACATGGCATTCTTTGCTTAGTATCAGGTTGGGACATCCTCCTTTGTATCGTTGACCTTCTTGGGTTGGGCCGTTCATTTTTTCCTTCCATTTGATATCTGCCATGTCATCATGACCACCTATCCTATGGATCCAAAAGCTTCCAAACTTCCAGTTGTGTCATCGATATGTTATAGAGTTTTCCTTCTGCTGTTACACTTACCTTTGATTCTCTGTATCATCCAAAATCATTTTGAATTCTCTCATCTCATATTGATGATGTAGAATTCATTATGGCCCTCCTTCGACACGGTCACTTTCCATTGACTTCAAATCATTATCCAGGAAGTTGACTAAGAGACTCCCTTCCAGTACCTTAGAGCTTACATTCCCTAATGGAAAGTTCTTTGCACTCGATGACAATTTCACATCATTGGATTTCAATCGAGTGATTTCACGAGTGTTCGACTTCAGTTCCTCTATTCACATCCTGTGGATTATGCAGATAGTACCTTGAGAACCATTGTCATTATTGGTTTTTTCTCTCGTGCTTCTTAACAATTTACATCATTAACTGGTAATCAAGTGACTTTCTAGCATGTTCTATGTCAACACATCTATTCACATGTTAGAATTTGTACTTTGACCAGGTCGTGTTGGAGAACAAGACCCTGGACTCAGATCACACAAGTCTAGGTTGTGAAATGGTGTGACATGGTTATGATGATATGGATGTCTCTTTCAGATGGATGGCTGCGACCAAACCATGAGTTGTCATATGTGATCCTTCTCATTATTGGATGTTTGTGACCATAACTTGGTTTCATTATGATCCTCTTTGATGGATGGCTACGCCTATACCTAGATCCATTTACATAATCATTTTCTAGATGGCTGCATCCATGCCACGATTCATGTATCATTTGATAGAGGTATTAGTTTACGTATATGTATCTATAATTTATTGTAGGTTTTCTGATGGCAGACTAGTTCCCTGCACTGATTTATAAAGCATTTCATCCCTCACTCCAGCTCGTCCTTCATACTTTAGGAGGGGATCTATTACATAGCATTTTGTCACTATCCCTATACTCCCCATTCCTTGATCCTAGAGGACCTATCCAGTGAACCCTGCATGCTTTTCCTTCATGAATAAACTCCCATTGTGTCCCTCTTCATGAGAAGATCAATTCCCTTTTGCACCATTTCCCCTGCAACTTCTGTTTTTCCCAATTTACAAGACCGGCGCTAATGACCTTTGTCTTCCCTGTGCTGATGTGAAGAGATTAGCACAATCCCTCGTGTCGACTGGTGCGACTGAGCTGTGTTCCAGTCACGTCAGTCCTCTTTTGGAAAGTATTTTAAATTTGGAGCCAAAGATTCTAGTTCTAGAAACTTCGTAATGGAAGTCTGGTAAATGGTTTGGCCGAATGGGGTCAAGGATGTCAGTTTGGGCTCATTTCCCCTAAAATTATGGAACTACCTCAAGGGATAGTCCTTTTCCCATGAGAGGAGGATCCTTCTCCCATCTATTTTTCCTATAAAAGTCTCCCTTCTTCCCAAGCACAAGATAGAGTTGATATTGGTCTGCTTATGCTATTTTTTTTTGGAGTAGACAACAAGCTATTACTAGTTGTACCTATCTATTTGTGTGAGGGATAAGTGTGATTTGGTTTGGAGTGAAGCCTAAAGGGAAGAGCCTTAAAACTATTGTTGCTTGAGGCCATCATGGAATGCTAGCAAAAGTGTGTGGGAACTTGGTCTTGTCAGAGGAGGATTGCAACATCAAGACAAATGGTCGTAATCTCTCTTTGATATTAATATATGAAACTATCGATTGATTTCCTACATTTTTTTTTTGTATTATACATTCATTGCTTAATGTTTCTTGACTTGTTATGTAGGTTGAATTGCAATTTGTCTATTGACATGTTTGGTGTTTGTTGTTGTTTACTTGTTTCAGGAGATTGAATAAGGAAGCGAGAGACAACTGGAACGAGTGAGCAAGGACATCATCAAACAGGATAAGCAGACCAAGAAGTAGGCCCTCTTGATTGATTCTAACCTAAGGAAATCTTCCATAGAATGTATATGTTGTGGCTAGACCCATCATCGGGCTATAGGAATTCGTTCGTATCCGCACTTTTAATTTTACTTCACCACGCACCTAGGCAAAGACAAAGGCACAAGTTTGACTAGATCTTGACTCATACTTTGACGAGTTGATGCGCATAGCCAGTAGCCCAGACTTTTGAATAAGTACAGACACCATACACAAGTATGTTGCTGGTCCGACTGCACTCAAGACAATGATGTGCACGCTATCAGACGAGTTGGATAGAGGAGCCCGATTAGTGTACCCGGATGTTATGGAGTCAAGAGTTAGGTTCCGGAAATATGTCACCCTAAAGTACATGGAAACCATCACGGACTACCGATCTTGCCATCAATTCACTACTGTCGACCACCGTGAGGATGTCGAAGAGCTGGTCTTCCAACAATTGTCCGAGTCATAGTGATGTCTTGCATGGATTTCTCAAGCCATTTTGTCTCACATGGGTACATGTGCATTTTTAATGTAACATCTTGTCAAGTGTAAGTTCAAGTGTTGATAATTGGATGTAAAAATCATAGAGTAGATGAAGAGTCATGAGGGTAGATGAACTGTCACAAAGTGGAATGTCAAGGACCACCCCACCCTTTACTATAAATAGTCCCTCATAACTCATTGTAGAGGCTTTTCGTCAGCCAAGCTTCTGATAGGAGTATCTTAGAGAAATATTGGAAAGAATTGTAATGCACCTTGGCTTCTCCACTACGCAGAGCTAGTATATCTCTTTGGAGGAGTAGGCGGTTATGGCTATAACATTCTGCTGTCAAAACTAGTGGTTGGACATGGATGTATTGTATGAATGAAACTTACACTTCTTAATATAATAGAGCCAACACGTTTCATGCATATGTCGTATTGTATTCCATCTATCTTGTTTACTCTAAATGATATATGTATATGTTTACTTACGCATGCATGTATGGACTATTTATATAAGTATGTATGAATCTTACTAAAATGTGTCGATTGGTTTAACCAACACTTTGGATTTATAACTAACTTTCCTTTGATGTTGTGATGCATCTTTTCTTATGTGTTCCCTTCTTAAATCCATTCTATCACAGGTTTCCAAGGGGCGTACTCACCTCACCCTCCATGTGTTATAATCGTTCATGCACCTTCCTTGTCTTATTGCAGTTGTCACACCCTTGCTACCAATAGGGACATCTTACTTGCCTTTGTGCAAAACCACAGTCAAGGCGATATCGTACGACCCACTATTGCGACTCTTACACCAAACACTTTGAGGTCTAATTGGGACTTCTTGCTGGGGAAATCTCCATGACATGTTGGTAGGTTGAGCACTGTCAACATCAAAAAAGCAATTATAAGAGAATGTAAAACATAAATCCTAAATTATTTCAAAACTTGTACCAAGGCATAAGCTTTTTTTTCTATGATGTCATATTTTAGTTCAACATCTTTTGTATCCTTACTAAAAAATGTAATTGGCTACTCATGTTGATCATCATTTCTTTGCAATACAACTGTTGCTATGGTAGTAACTGAGGTGAAGGAGAAAATACTAAAAAGTTTTGAATAATATAGGTTGACAAGCATTATAGCTTCTAAAATTTCCTTTTTGATCTGTGAGAAAGAGTGTCTAGCTTGGATATTCCATTTAACTTCATTATCTTTCTTGAGCATATCAGTGAAATATTTAACAATTTCAACATAATTAGGTATGAATCTCCTTAAAAAAATTATGTTCATAAGAATGAATGAATTTCTTTCTTACTTATAGGAAACTGATTACATGAATCATTGAAACCCTCTTAGGATCAATTATAACTCCTTTTGAAATTATGTGTCCCAACAATCTTCTTTCCCTCATTGCAAACAATGACTTTTTAGGATTTAGAGAAATGCAAAATTTTATGCATCTCTCAAAAAAATTTCTCAAGTGTTTGATGTGTTTAGCGCCAGAGTCGGAAAATACTGTCAAATCATCAAGGTCAATGACTATCAATTTATTTACCTTACCAACAAATGTCAGATACAATTCCCTTTGAAATGTTTCTACAACACTGATTAGACCAAATGGCATCTTGGCATACATGAAAGTACCCCACAAAGTTGTGAATGTTGTCTTTGTTCTGTCTTCTTGACTGAAAAAAATCTTGTTGTATCTAGAAAAACCATCCAACATTGAAATCCTATCAAAACCTGATACTCTTTGAAGAGATTGATCCATTTTTAGTAATGGATAATTATCTTTCAAGGACAATTTGTTCAATTTTCTAAAATCGATACACAATCTTATTTCTCCATTTTTCTTTCTAACATGTACCAAGTTAGCTATCCATTCAGAATATCTTAAGGGAATTATTATTTTGGCATCCAACAAGTTTCTTACTTCTTTCTCAATAATAGGCAATATGATTGGCTTGATCCTTCTTATTTTTTGCTAAAATGGCTTAGCTCCCAGTTTAAGAGGGATTTTGTGCTCAATAATAGTTGTTTCATAGGTTTTCAATTCTTCATATGACCATGCAAATACATATTTTTATTGCTTAAACAAAATGACATACTTTTCTTTTATGTCCCAAGGCAAACTGGTTGAGATTTTGACATTTCTAATTTCTTCTGTAGTACTAATATTACAGTCTTGTACATCTTTCTATTATGAACTTAACAACGAATTTTTTGATACATCATTCTGACCGAAAAGTTTTTCAAGGGGGACTAACCCCTTTGGAATATAATTATTAGATAAATGAATGATATCATGATCAAAAATTTTATATTCAAAGTTCAAATCTAAGCCACCATCATTTGATTTCATTTCACCACTCTTTTATTCTTCAACATGTAAGCCAAAAAATTCATCAATTTCCTATAATAAATTCTTCAACTGCTCATCATATTAAAAGACTTGCCAGTGTCTTAAATTGTCTGGGATGGAAGGTCTATAGTTTACATCAATCTGGTAATGTAATTGCAAAGGATCATGTATTTTAAAATAACGCACAGAAACTGCCAAGAAATCTGCATGGATATTATCTTCTCTCGGAATTGATGAGATATTGAAATCCTGGAAATAGTTTTCCACACAGTCCCATAATTCATTCCTACAAGCTCTGATTCTAGGATGCTTTGTTTGACAAAGATTCCCAATATATTTTACAATTAATCCTGAATCACCATATACTGCCAGGTTTTTTACTTTTAAACTTTTAGCTAATTCCAATCCTAAAATTAAAGCATCTTATTTTGCCACATTATCTGTGACTTCAAATTCCAATTTTAAGGATTGGGTTATGTTTTTCTTTTCACGGGAAATTAGTACAATTCCTATGCCAGCTCCATCCTTAGAAAATGCTCCATCAAAATACATTTTCAAAATCTCACTATCTAAAAACAGTGGTATATTAACAAAGTCTTCAATTCTGGTTTGAGGATTAGAGAGATCACTTGCATCCAAAGTAAAGCATCCAAAATTTTGATCAATGTCATATATAGGATGATTTATTGCTTTATTATCTTTGCAAACAGTATCTATGAATCTTGCTTCTCTGTACAACCTTAAATGCCCACCTCCATAAATTGCGATTGTAGCATATGACATATCCATCTGCAAGCTTCCTCCAATCTTACCACATTAATATCTTGGCAACAGCATGCCAAATTTTGGGGGATGTTTATAACAAATATATCCAATGCTATGCTTTTTATAGGGATTTGAGAAAGTGTAACAACTAAATCTTTGATTAATCCCAAGCAAGGTACTTTATTTTAATCAAAAGTGTATATATCATGATATGGCCTAGTAATTTGCAACTAAAGTTGGTCCATGATAACTTTAGGTGTTGGGTAGCAGAGGGCTCGCGTAACAGTTTTGGGGTTCAAATTCTGAAATTTTGGGAAAGATATGGTAAGGACTACGCGGAGAACGAATTGTAAATATTTCATGTCAAAGGGTTGTCCACCCAAGAAATAATATAGAATAATAGGAAGTAAGTCGGTCCATGGACCATAGGAAGGTATAAATAGAACAAGGCTCTATGGGTAGAAGGCCAATTTTTGGTATGTAATCTTGGATCTGATATGTAATGGGTTTTTGAGAAGAAAAGTCTTGAAGTGTCTATAAGTTCGAGTCGATGGTATTGGCTAGTAGATAGAGGCTTTGCAACTATGTGCGTAGAGGCCTGGAAGAGTTCGCAACTGTGTGCACGAACCCCTGCAATTGAGTGCGTAGGATGGATGTGTATGTATTGGTGAAGAAATTGAATAAAGATAAGTTGATTTTGAAATTCTGTGTTAAATTTGAATTATCGCGGATCTGGCTAATGTATGGTTAATATAACTGTTTGATCTATGTGCATATATGTGAATCTGTGTCTTTTCTAAGTGTGCGAACTAGTTAATTCTAATAAATGTTTGCTTAAAGACCATAAAAGTAGATTGGATCTATAAACAACGCATTAATAAGTATTAAGGAGTATTTTGGGTCTGGATTTGCGCGAAGAAGAGTGGCACGAAGCCACGGAACGGTGCACAAAACCTCCATACAACATTAAGACATCCCAAGGGTGTGGAAACCTGGTTCAAGAACCCTCCCCTGCTACCTTGGGTGAGACTCAGTCCACGCTCCATGGGCTGTTGCCGAAAGGGCTAGTAGCTGCAGGATTTGTTTGGCTAAATAACTCTTCTGAACCTGGGTCAAGCCCCTATAAGCCAACAAATGGTTTCGTTGCCGAGACCAGGATCTGCCTAACGGGTGTCTGATGTTGGAACACTAGAAGCCTACAAAGAAAGAGCTTAAGGAGTGATGGGATCTGAAGCTCCACGAGTTCGTGGTTCAGGAAAATATAAACCCATGGATAGCAGAGGAGGATTGGTTGGACCACTATATATATACAGATATTCACGAGGTCTTCTTTGTGACATTTCTGGTAGAGCTATAAGAGTGGATCGCGAGGTTAGCTGACAGCATGGGAAGGTGCAGATTAGATCAGCCTATTGTGTGGAGTCCAGAACTGGTGCGCAGGCTAGAAGCCACCGAAGATAAAATCACATGCGCAATAGATCATTGGTTGGATCAGGTAATAGGAGGATTTATCACTGAGTTCGCGATAGATACAACTGTGAGTTTTAATGAAGCGGAAAGGAAATTTCTCCAAGGACCGTGGGGTAAGTATATCAAATCGTTGAACATTTGGATTAAGATGTTGTTGTGTGAAAAATAGATTATGCGTGTCTATTGATGTCTGGAGTAATGCGGAGCAAAAGAGGCTACTGAGGAACGAAAAGGGTAGAGAACAGTCCTCTGATTTCTATCTCACGGGAAAGTGAGGAGGATCTCATGAGGTTCTCATCGAGAAGTGTTGTTTGATTGATCAAGGAGTGCTTCCCACTGATACCACCTTTGACCATGCCACCACCCACTTCACCTACATCAAATTTGTTTACACCGACACCAACCCCGCCTCCAACCCCACCACCACTAAAAGTTGTGATGGCAAGTGTAGTCAAGCTGCTAATATTTAAGGGTGCAGGAAATGAGGAACTAAGGCGATTCTAGTTTGTGATAAGGTCAGTATGGGATGCCCAAGGCATAACAGATGAAAACATAAAAAAGGCTACCCTAGTTAGCGCATTGTAGGACCGCACGTTGACATGGTACTTAAAGTACTCAAGCGATCACCCGAATGACAAAATAGTGGAAATCGAGGATGCATTAAACAAAGAATTCGGCCAACCAAAATTAGAAGCACAGTCAGTTATTGGGTTCAAGGAGATCGCAATGTTGCCTGGGGAAACCCCACGGGATCTGGACCAGAGGTTAAAAAGCACCATTCGTGAGGCTAACATGACAATGATGGATGCACAACACTGCAAATGGTTTGTGGCATCATTGACACCACATATGAGGATAGCCCTATCACAACAAAATATCTCAACCCAAGCTGAAGTGTTAAAGACCGCAATGAGGTTGCATGAGACCTTGATATAGGATCTAGGGTTGGGAGTTCAGAAAATCCATGCACAAATACTTCACCTGAGTTTGGAAATGCAAAGCTTGAAGCAAGATAGTGTGCTTTGACCAGAGGCACATGTAGAGGTAGGTTGTATTAAATGTAAAATTCAAGGGCATGATAAGGACCACTGCCCCGTCTTCATGAACTATTTGGCGGGAGGGGGCCCGATGCTGTTAAAACTAGAGGTACAAGAAAGACTAGGTCCCACACTTGCGCTCTAGTGTGTGATTTGTCAACTGGGGGGAAAACACGCAACAGATAACTGCCACCTATTACAGAAGTATACCCAGACCTTGTAGCAGCTGTACTGCAACTTTTTTCAATCAATAGGTCACAATGAGTGAACGTGTCGTAGTTATGAACTAATGATGGAAATAACCCCAGCCTACTGAGTGCAGACTAAAGTGCAAGGAGGATTTCAAGGACACAGTTGAGGAAGAGGAATGGGGCCCGGGTGGGGCCGCAGACAACTGATTTGTTATAACTATGGAGGGCCAGGACACTACGCTCGCAATTGCACTAACCTGACTAGGATATCTTGTCCCTATTGAGAGCAGTTTGATCATGAAATGGTAGATTTTCCAACGTTAATTTCCCAGATGAGTGAGAAGGGAGTGTTACAACCCACACCAACTCAAAATTTCTAGATGATGCAATCGAAACAATGCAAAGAGGACTCCAGTATAAACATGGTATTGAGCAGCGGTGCAACCACTGAAGGTGATACATGGAAAGAGCTTGCAAAAGACGGGAAGAGGCATGACGCACCTACAAAGGAACCTAACTCTGAGCTAGAACAAGGGATGAGGATGCCTGAGGAAGTTCAGAAGAGCTTCAAGAAAGTCTCTACTCCAGGTAGGAGGGACCAAATAGAGATAGGACTGGACCCCTACATGATTACTACCTTTCTCGAAACCTACATGAAGTTGCTGCATGATAACAAAACCATTAAAGGATTACAAGAGCTAATCACTAAGTGCGCCAGGTCGGGTGAACCGTGCATAGTCTGGAAACTAGGAAAACATATCCCTGTGCACCGAACGAGAAATGAGAATGACAATGCAAATCGGTGAATACGAGATGGACCAAGTCATTCTGGATTTGGGTTCGGATGCAAACATGATACCTAAGCAAACATGGGAACGCATGGGTAAGCCCGCACTACAGTGGTTCCTGATTCGACTAAGGATGGCCAACCAACAAAAGATCTTATCGATGGGCTGATTGCAAGGGGTGACAGTGGACATTGAAGGCGTAAGTACGTAGAACAACTTCGAGGTAATAGAAATTGTTGATGATAGTAATCCTTACCCTGCATTTCTCGGAATCAATTGGGCCATGAACATGAACAGGGTCAACAATTTAAAAAGGCGGAAAATGACATTTGAGAAGAATTCACTACGGGTAATAGTTCCGTTGGACCTAGCTGAAGGATAGCGCCACACCGAACCGGTGTGCGATGAAGAGAGTGACGATGAACTGGACTGCATCTGTCAGATAATAGTGCAGGACCATGATCAGGTGAATCCCACAGACGATGGAAGAATCTCATGGGAGCACGATAGCTCCTGCACATCGGATTTAGATGAAGAGACTTAGTGATGGAAAAACTGATTGCATGAAGTTACAACACTTAACTATAATATGATTATTAGATCGTTGTGACACGTGACCACAAAAGAAAGACAACGACCAACACATAATGACGCAATGAAGGAAGGCCATTTTGTCAGCCTTGGAACCTTAATCGTAACACAGGAGTAGCCTGGTGCACCTGCAGCAGCACCATGCACACTCAGATGGAGGGTGCATAAGCTGAGATGTAGGAGGCCGTTCTAGGTACGAATTGGAGGATGCTCGCAGCAACCCCGTTGGTGTAGGGCGGTCATCCATCACCAACGAAAGGCATGGATGTATGTTGCAGGAGCATCAACCCAACCGGATCTGTGCAAAACGAGGGCTCATGGGGGTGGGAAGGGAACTTTCTCCACGACTGGACGAACCATTACCTCTATAGTCTATCCTGCCTATGGGAACCTGTGTAAAGGGATTTAGCAGGTATGGGAAGCCATTCAGTGTGATAATATGAGACTTCGCGAGTTAGCAGAAGCGAGGGCCAGACTCCGAGAGAAAAGTGCAAGGCTGGATGAAGAAATTGATAAAATACAATTAGAAGTCACCCCTCTAGGCTACGCAAAAGAGCTAGTGAAGGAACCGGACATGGCTAACTCTCCTATACTAGTCACACAACCCGTGACCCTGCTAGCATGGTTGCGCCTACACCTTAGGGCACACCAAGACACAGATCGTGATACACCATCAGAATGCGAATGGTGCTCATAGCCTGGGTTAGTAGGGAAGCGATAGGCTCGCACGACTGGTGCGACCACCTGACTATCTGTAGAAGGCTCAATCCTAGTGCTCCACGCAGTTGGAAGAGGGCATGGGAATATAAAACAAGTTGCAAAAAAGTTGTGCACGGATAATCAACTACACAGGATGCACTTGTGCACCAGGTGTTGTGATGTCGTGGAGAGGGAATGGAAAGTGACTGTTGCAGGTATGATTCATGATAAGGTGTCCCATTTAAAACACGTTGGAGTGGGCGACGGGAAATTAAGGCATAAGGGTAACCGCCAAAATCTCATTAATGAGCCACGAGGAGGGTGAACAACTGATTTTAAAATTGAAACCGTATATAACATGCAAGCAAAGGGAAACAACACTAAGGTTGCTCAGCTAAAGATTAGAATGCCCTGGTTTCTAGCAAAAAGAAAGTAAAATAAATGGAGGAAAGCCTGTGGTTTCAGGCACTGCCAAAGGAGTATCGAGAGTCATTCCTCAGGACAAGAAACCCTACCGAAGTGAGTCCACAGAATCCCCCACCGCAGGTAGTCGAGCTCCCTAAATCACCCTGGACGTCGTAGACCAAGAAGGACTCCCAAACTCTAGAATCAGTAAGAATGTCGCCGCAACATCTACACTTTAGTAAGCTCACCATGGAATAAAAGGGAAAAACGGTCACAATTGAAAGCAACTAGGAGGAAGCGGGCTCTCCAACATATGTCAAAGAAATAAACCCTGATGAGGACACTATCTAGCCAGTACGACAACCCAAGTATGTGCCTCCAAGCAAAGGGAAGGCTAAGGTACCTACTAATCTGGATGAAGTCGACAATATACTTGTCACCCCGTCCCTTCCAAAAGGAGTTCCAGTTGAAAGCTCAGTGGTTGGTCAGATTGCGACAATGAAATTTGAAGACTAGGACCTGACAGATACAACAAAATTTCCCCATTTAGCCACTGATGCACTAATGGAGTAGAGTGCAGAAGGGATAGTTACAACCCTACAGCCAAAGGAGTGGTTACGAAATGTGGACAAGGCCAAGCTGCTCTGTCTCTTGTCCATCCCCCACTTTCTCTGGCCCCTATCACCATATTGGTCATTAGGCAGTTGCTCTGTTTGGTCCATGATGGAATATTGTGGATTAGCAAACCCATTTTCATCACCGCCGAACTCGTTCATAGGATCTAGCAGCTTCCCTGCGAAGGGAGAGACCCTAGGGAAATTGTCAATAAGAGTGGCGAAGTAGCAATGGTAGAAACCTTGAAAAAGAAATATAAGCTCAAGAAGGGGCAACACAGGTACGTGATTTATAGTATTTCAAATAAGGTTGTTCACGTTGCTACCCATTTGCTAGCCGGAAAAGTGATGTGGAAATGTTGCGGCACCGAGGTTCCAGCCATAGTCATTGCGCTCACTGAGGAATGTGCAGCTAGAGATCAGTTCAATTGGTCACAATTCCTTTGTGAAGAGTTCTTGACCAACTGTCGAGAGGTCCAAGAGGAGGGAAAAACCTTTCATTATGCATGGCTGCTATTGTCCATTGTGCTGGTTACCACTGAGTTACCTGAAGATAGCCAGTTCCCCACCTTGGACCAGGATTGGCCAGAAGCCGCCAAATATGCTTCCCTTTGTGTGACAAAAGACATTGTACAAATCAAGGGCATCAATATCTTTTGGGTATTGACGGATGCGAGTGTGCGATAGTGGATTAATGAGCTACCCTGCCTATCCACTAAAATCTATGAAAGTGTGAAACATATTTCCGAGTTTAAAGCAGACATGTACTTTGTCTACATATGGGCGTGCAAGGACCCCGACCAGACATGGACAACACTCCCTTTCAGTACCATTGATGAAGCTATTGACGTCGTATTGGATACTTGGCCACTGGCATGGCGCGGACCCAATGTAGATGGGCACAATGAGGCCGCTATTCAAAGGTAGAAGGATGCATATAAGCATGCAACACAAAAAAAGAAGAATGAACAGCACGCTGCGAAGGTTCAGGCGGCCTAGGAGGCGGTGCAAAATTCAACAGAAAAAGAACCAGCAGGAGGGGTTGCGTCGACAAAGGAAAAAATTAGTTAGAAGGTACCCATAGAGACGGTCATGGAGACGATCAGAAGTTGTTGTCGGACCTCCACACGAATATTGTCACACCAGACAAGTGATTCGGGACAAGTCACGATGATTGTGTTGGGGGACTGTTGGGTAGTAGAGGGCTTGTGTAACAGTTTTGGGGTTCAATGTCTGAAATTTTGGGAAAGATATGGTAAGGACTCCGCGAAGTGTGCGGAGCGTGAATTGTAAATAAGTCGAGTCAAAGGGTTGTCCACCCAAGAAATAATATAGAATAATAGGAAGTAATTCAGTCTGCGAGCCATAGGAAGGTATAAATAGAGCGAGGCTCTATGGGTGGAACGCAACTTTTTGGTATGTAATCTTGGATCTGATATGTAATGGGTTTTTGAGAAGAAAAGTATTGAAGCATATGTAAGTCTAAGTCAAGGGTATTGGGTAGTAGATAGAGGCTCTGCAGTTATGTGCGCGGACCTCTGCAGCTGAGTGCGCGGGATAGATCTAGATGTATTGGTGAAGAAATTGAATAAAGATAAGTTGATTATGAAATTATGTGTTAAATCTAAATTATCATGGATTTGGCTAATGTATGGTTAATATAACTTTTTGATCTATGTGCATATATGTGAATCTGTCTTTTCTAAGTGCGTGAACTAGTTAATTATGATAAATGTTTGCTTAAAGACCATACAAATTAGATTGGATCTATAAATAGCGCATTAATAAGTATTAAGGAGTATTCTTGGTCTAGATCTGCGCAAAGTAGAGTGGTGCGATGCCACAGATGGTGCATGAAACCTCCAGACCACATCAAGACATCCCAAGGGTGCAGAAACCTAGTTCCAGCACCCTCCCCTGCTACCTTGGGTGATACCTTAGTCTGTGCTCCGCGGGCTGTTGCCGAAAGGGCCGATAGCTGTGGGATTTGTTTGGCTAAATAACTCTTTCAAACCTGGGTCAAGCCCTTATAAGACAATATTAGGCATCAAATTATGGGAAGCAGCATAATCTAGCATACAGTTGTACAAAATAAAATCATGAACTTTTAATGAAATATAGAAAGGTGGCACACTTTCATGAATCATATCTAAACTAGGTCGAAAAATAACTGAAGGCTTCTCATCCTGTAGGCTTATGACATCCCCTTCAGTATCTACACTTAAATATTGTATCCATTTGGAGACTTGTTTTTTATACTGGATTTATGGAAAGTTCATATAAGTGAATAGGAATTTTTACCCTTTCTAATTATTTTTCGACATTAAAAAACATTAGAACAAGTTTTTCTATAGAATATTTCTCTTGTGATTATTTTGAGGTTGAATAGATGGTTTTTAGAAACTTTCACTTGAGGCTCATCAAAGGTGACCTTTTTTACAGGTCTACCAGGACCTTGTCTATGTCTTAGGTCATATATTTTATTTAGTTCAACAATGAGAAACTCATAAAAAGTTTGATAATTGGAAACTTGGCAAGACTCTTGATTTTGAACTAGATGTTGGTCTTGACTGATTGGGACATTAGCATTATGAGATGATGGATCTTCAAAATAATTTATATCATTTGTAACAATAGGGACAACTTCTTTAGGGTCTTGATCATCAATCATTAATGGAGGTTGAATTTGTAGATCAAAATTTTGTCTTTGCAAAATTTGAGGTTGGAAACGTCTTTTATATTGACCCGGAGGTCTATTTACAACATGTTGGGTTACTCTAGGCTAAGTTTCCATTCTTGAAATTTTATTAGACATATTTCTTAATAAAGAGGTTATTTCATCAATTGTGTGTTCTTCATCTTTGGTCTTTAATGATGAATTACTTTCCTCTCTAGCTTTGATTTTCCTTTCAACTTTTTCTGCCTTTGCTTTCAATTTACTAGATGTTGACCTATTAGCTTCCACCTCAATCACATTAGTTTGCATGTATGTTAAGGTTTAATATTTTCTCTCTCTAATAATTACAACAAAATCATCATCAAACTCTTTAGAAAATCTAACTTTAGCTACAATCGCTGGGGGTTTACAATCTGGTGGCATCTTGTTATAAATCTTATTGAATCTTTTGATAAAGTCTGCAATAGGTTCACCATGATTTCTTCTCAAATCTTCAAATTTTGTTAAATAGTAAACAATATTCTTTTTAATTCCCCATATATTCTTGAAGATGTTGGTTAATTCAACCCATGAATTTATAGAATTTGCTTGTAAGTGTCTAAACCATATCTTGACATTTCCCTCTAATGATTGAACAAATAGTCTTGTATAAACATCATCATGTTCAATGTTCATATTGTCTGCAAAATCAAGAAATGCGGCCAAATTATCTTCTTTAGATGGCCCTGTTTCTCCATTGAATCTGGGCAAATGTTTCAAATACCCTTCAAGAAAATCATGAAGTTGGGCTATTGGTGGAAGTACTAATGCTGCATACCGAGGTGTTACATTTGGCCTAAATCCTTCCATTTGGTGTTGTAATAGAAGTGTTTGTGTAGGAGAGACAAATTTTCTTGAAGATGGTTGCGATGAAGGTTTAGGTTTCTTTAACAATCAAGGATGAACAACTAATTTCTGAACTTCAGGTATGATTTTATCTTTATCTTCAGAGGCTAGAGGATTTTTATAAATGCTAAGTTTCTTTTTAATCTTGGCATAAATTGAAGGATAAGTATGTATGATAGAGTAAATGAAATCTACTATTCCAATTCAGGTAATTGAAGTTCAGGATGTGCTTTAGTATTAGATGGTTTTGAATAGGAAGCAGGAAACTCAAAAGACTCAAGTTGATGAACTAATAATGCCGATTGAAGATCTACTCCTTTAGAAAGGAGTTCTAACACTTTAGGTGGAAGATCTGATAATTCAACAGGTATTGGAATTGATTGAAAAGGTTCAGTTTGTGAGGGTATCTCAGGTGGAAAAGAGGCAAAAGGAGAAGTGGAATATTCTAATCTACGTCTGATAGAGGCAAATCTCACAAGTCTCTCTGGATTCTATAAAAGAGAGAAAAGATATGGATATGAAAGAGACATGGTATGCCTACGTGAAGCCATATTTAACCAATGAAGTCACCAGGTAAAATATTTTAGCATGTTAACATCTTATTCACCATTAAGAGGCAAGTTTGATCATTGTCCTAGGGAGAAAATTCAAACTTCCTTCCCCGTCAACAACACCAATCTGATGGTGTATCTTTGCAAATAGTTCTAGGATGGGGAACTATGCCAAAGCATCTAAGTAAGGGCTTAATTGAATTGGATGAAAAAATTATTAAACCTTTAACACTTGTAAAATCTAAATATTTGTGAGAAGTTCAAAGGGTTGATTTTCATTCATAACAGCATAAATCTTTTAGTTGAGTTTGAAAGTGGAAAATAAGAATATTTGTGATAATCAAACATCCATATTGAATATTTAATTAATAAAATACAGTTGAAGCATGCAAAAGAATTATACCGCCAAACAATATATGTTCAAGAGATGACAAAAGGCAACAATTAAAAGGTGTAGAGGAACTAACTTAAATCATTGTTTTAGTTAATTAATCTCCATAATGATTATAACTTTGCGTGGGTTGTCAAGGAGATTGATACCCAATCTAGCCTTACCCTAACTCCTATGTTACTTTGAAAATATGCAGAAATAGATTATTAAAAACATAAATGAATAAACAAGAAAAACTCACATGAACACAAAAGTTGTTAAGAATGAATCCAAAATCCTTTGGTTATCTTCAGAAATATTTCAGAGTAGTACAATAGTGCAATTGGATCATCACAAGGGTTCAACCCTTCTTTCTAAACTGATTTGGGTAATAAACACACAATTCTAAGGTGTTGTTTGATGATTGTTTCTTCAAATTGGATTCTCTCCTTTATGCTCTTCTTATCCTGCTTTATGATCCTTCTTTCACTGCAACTTGTTGTTGAAATTCTGCATTTTTTTTAACCAATGAGTTCAAGTAATTTATCCCATCTTTTGTCATATGGAATAGAATTTTTTTATGCTTTTCTATATGCCTCATCCACCTCTGTATACTTCTCAAAGGTTGGCCTATTAATGAACAAATGTTGAATTTCATGTTGGATAAAAAGATCATAGTGTAGGCCTTCAAGGAATGATTTAACACTGATTATCCCTTTGTATTTAGCAAAATTTGTTTTGTCTGCTACCATCTCATGCAATTTGTGCTGGCAACTTTCTAGTGGAATAAATTTTCCATTAGAATATTGTAGAGCTAGAAGCTCTTTCTAGCGTAAAGCATTAAATTTTCTATGAAATTTTTTAACCTGTACTTCTAAGTTTTGACATTTATTTTCTAACTATAACATTAAGTTCCTTTTTTCCAAAACTCTTCTTACTTCTAGGACTATATCAGTCCTATCTTCAAGTCCAAATTCCTCCAATTCTTCTTTTGTTTTAGAATTCAACACTTGAATTATTATGGTTTCCTCTCCTTGCTTGTGATCTAAGTCTTCTTTGATTTTTGTAATGGATACCTTTGACCTTGTTTCCAATTCCCCTTATTCAAAAATGATTTCAAGAGATGTCCAAATTTTAGTTATGGTTGAATTTAAAACAATCCATATTTTTTTATTTTGCTTCAAATAATGTTTTTTCAATCAATGATCCATTTTCATATCTTTCAAGTTTCTTAGTTAATCTAAAGTTTTATTGTACTTCAATAAGTTATGCACTATCAGCTTTTATTTTGTTATCTTGGGCCTTCTCCAACTGAACTCAGAGCTTCTCAATCTCCATATCTCTTAATGATAGGTCTTCCATAACTTTTGATAATTGCTTTGCTAGATTCTGACTAGTAGATTTTGTTTATGTCATTGACACTGTTGTTGTAGATGTCCTTACTCCACTATTGATTTGAAGTTCTATTTCCTTGATTATTTTTTCCATCTCTGGCTCAATTTTCTGAATCTGCACATTTTGTTCCACAATCATTCGAAGCATGTTTTCATTTTCCTTCTCTTGCTAACCTACTTATTGTGCTTGGGGATGTTCAATTGTTGGTAATTTCAGTTGTTTTCTTAGTGCTTGAATGTCTGCATTTCTACTTTTAATTATTTCTTCAGCTTCCTTTAAATTTATAGGATTTAATCCTAACTTTAAAACTGGATCTTCTAGTCCCCTAACTTTGGTATCCTTAACTAGAGAAGACATATTTCTAGCTTCAACTAGGAGTGAATATTATTCAAAGATGATTGTAGCTTGGATGTTGCCATGGCAGAACTTGTCAATGATGTGTAGATCATTTCTCCTACTTGCTCGTGAATGTCAATTTGATCTATAGGATGTACCTATTTAGTATCAAATGAAAATAAAAAGGTTTTTTAATCTTCAATACTCTTAGGCACAAGGACCTTTGGTTCCATAAATGCTAATTGGAACTGTCCTCTTTCACTATCTAAGGCAGAAAGTAACTTAGCCTGAGTTGTGGAAGACTTTTTCCAGAACTTTGCATATGTCAAACTTTTTAGTGGCTTTTTTTTCTTCTCCGTCTCTAAGAATTTTGAAAAAATACTTTGTTGTCTTGAAGAGGATGAAGAATAATATGGAGAATCAATGGCAAGTTCCTCAATTTTCTGAAATGAAGATGCATATTCTCCTGAAATTATGATTGTGGTAGGTTCTTTAGAATTTTGAACTTCTGAGGAATCTCCTTTAATATTTATGGTCTCTCTTCTCTTAAACACTTTGAATGTTGACTTCTGAAACACTGATCTTGCTGAGGATAAAATTTCTCTCAATCTTTTCAATTCTTTTTTCTGGCATTGTTGGAGTTTCCAATGTTGTTTGACTAGAAACTAGCTCCTCAACTTCCTGTAGTGTGTTCTCTTCCCATTCTTCTTTGTTAGAATATTGTTCAATCTCAGGTTTTACAATGTGCACATATGGTGCAAAGTTTTTCCCAACTCTCATTGATGATATTACTCCTAATGGATCATATGACCAACTGAAACTCAATCTAAACTTCATATGACTTAACAATTCATTAATTTTTTTTTTGCAGCTCTAGTGTTGAGTATGAATGAGCCAACTTGTGCCTCTAATTTAAATTGAGATTTTTTCTTCCTAGAAACAAAATGAACACCATCCATGTTCATCATCTATATGATATATTCTAGTGCAAAAATCCTAATGGGCAGGAACACTGGTAGTTTGTAAGGTGGAGGCTCGCAACTACAGATTCTAATCTCTGTAAAATTTGGGTATAAATACCAGTCTCTCACTTTAGACTTCTCACTCAAATGTAGAATCCTTTTGATCTCTATGGAAACTCTAGGAGTTGCATCACTTCTTAACAAACAAATTGTCATATATAAAAATTGATTGACAAAGTAACTAAAAGAGAATTCTTCAGAATTTTTCCTCACTAATGAGGTCCAATGAATCACTAACTATGGTTTTCCTTCAACATCCAATTTATGTAGAGGAAACTTGAATCTTTATGACTGATGATATAAAAATAAGTAAACATAAATTGACTGGTTCTTGAACAATCCTTCAGCACTGAAATTTAGGAACTAATCATGAGTTGCATCTAACAAAAACTAACTCTAATTGAACATAACTGAAGGTTTTTTACCACAAGAAAACACTTATAATAACCCCAAAATAACCTCATCTACTCACCTCACTGTGTTGGCATTATGATACAGATTTGGCACTATGACACAGGTGTTATCCTTGATGGAAACTCACACAGATGACAAATCATAGTTCAGGCTCACATAATGAAGAAAGAGAGGTATACACAGGTTCCCCATTGACCAAGCCGCGTGTACACGCGGGTTCACAAACCAAAAGGCATGGAAGGAAAGGCGCGTACATGTTGGAAAACTTAGTTTTGGTCCATGGTATTTTGATCCATGGTATTGGTCCAAGGTATCTTGTTCGAAGTGTTGACCCCAAGTATTTGGTCCAAGGTATTGATTCTAAGTGTTTTCGGACCATGGTATTGAGTAAGGCCTAATACTATAAAATGAGGAGAAGATCATTAGGCAAAGGCGCTCATGAATTGAATATCTAATTAAGAGCAAGATCTAGAATACAGTTTATTGGGTTATGGTGCATAGCTGGATCTGAATCAAGGATGAACCTGAGCACTTGATGAAGGACAAGTTCTATTGATGGGTCAAGATCTTAAGGCTTGAAGAGAAGTATCTTTGTGTGGTTTTGATATTTTATCTGAATAACTGGCACATGTTGTAATCTGTAAATATGATGATCTAGGTATAACTGATGTATGGAATTTTTGTAAATTTTAAATCATCATTTACATATCTGTACATAGGTTCACTTTAGCAAAGGCGCGTATACACATTGGTTCTACTTATCAAAATAGTGTATACATAACTTCACCTTGAGAAAACAATGTATGTACGCAGGTTCAACACATTGAAGTAGCGTATACCTAATAAAATATGCTTTAGCTACTTCTTTTTGCTGTTGCGGTGTTTTGGGTTCTTGCTTGGGTTCTAGTTACTGTTATTGTATTCTGGTTACACCATTCTGAGAAGTGATTGATTGATTCAATTTTGGTTGGTGCAAAGGAGATTGATTGATGCAGATATATTTGATGTTTGATTGATGTTATTGATGGATCCAGTCTGAAAATTTATGAAATGTGGTCCCTGGAAGAAAAGAGAAGGTTGTAGCCTTATGTAGGTCAGCACTTATGTACTAGTAAACACATCAGCTAGTACAAGAGTGAGGGGGTTGTAGCTCCCTTCCAGGAGAAGCTAGAGAATGAGAGAAGGTTGTAGCCTTCTGTAAGTAGAAGATTGCGTACTGGTATAAGACTGCACCAATACAGAAAATTTGTAAAAAGAAGTCTCTTACTAAAAGAAGATAGAGACGATTGCAGCAGGTGGTTTTCACTCATATTGGGTTTCCACCTTATATCATGTGTTCATGTGTGTGATTGTCTGCTCTGTTTTTACTGCACCTAGTTACTGTTTATATGGTTTTTATGCACAAATTGAAGATCAACATATGATGAATTAACTAAATTATAAGTTTGCAGGGTATACACTAGTTGCCTTAAATACAGTTGCGTATACACGCAAGTTTCATTAACTGAAGGTATATGAATGTAATTGTGAAATGAAATATTATTGACTTGCTAATATTGATTCACACCCCCCCCCTCTCAGCATAATTTCCAACACACTGATCATTGGGATATCCTAACAGAAAATAAACTAAGGAATTAACATGCCTAGACATCTCAGGGAACATTGCAGAGGGATAAGGTGGATTTTTCTTGGGTAATTTAGAATTTTCTGGTAGAAAAGACTTAAAGATATACACTCTTTCTTAAAATGAAAGTTTCTAGTAAATATCCATAATGGCATCAATGGAAAAAAGGGTGAAGGGAGTTCGAGGTTTTAACTATAGGGCCTGACAAATTAACTTGGAAATTATGTTGAAAAGGGTCTCATTATTTTGAGCAATTACATCTCTTTGACTGAGAAGGTTTTGGGCTCCATGCCAGGTAACAAATTCTGGAAAATGATATGTTTACGGGAAAAAAACTGAGGAATTAAGAATTCCCAGAAAGAGAATTCATCACATACATCTTCATATTTCTGAATTCCCAATTGTGAATCTTGTACAAGTTGAATCCATAATTGGTTTCAATAATTTTGAAATGGGTGTCGATAAGGGGCAGTTCATCTAAATTGATCACAGAGGATAACAAAGGATTGTCTACAAATACTTTAGATTTTCCTTTATGGCTATCCATTTGGGAAAAGATAAAAAATAATGAGAACAATTGAAAAATTACCCGAAAGTAACAATGGTTGGAAGTTGTTATTAACTAAAATTAGCTTGGATATCATTGTAGAGGCTCTAGTTGTAGGTGGAATGGTAAAAGAATATGGTTTGGCAGGGATAACAACTTTTATTAAGGAAATCATATCGTTTTTTTGTTGGATTAATTGTTAATGGCGCAAAATTTTTTATGTATTTGAACATTGGTAGGAGAAATAAATGGTATAACGGTTGTCTGCTAAATTTAACATGATAAATAGTCATGGCTAAACATAGTGGAAGGTTGGCAGGAGGTCAGAATGGCGGGAATAGTGGCAGAGTGAGATAAGTGGTTTGCGGGGAGGAGGTGGCAATTTGTGGTTTTAAGTGGGGAGGGGTGGGGGGAGCGGTACCGCAATGCATGAGGAGAGGACACGTAATAAAAGTGGAATCCGCTGAAACTACTTTACAGACCACCCCCACGACTCCATTAAATTTTGGGAATGTGGGTGGTCCCACAATCCTTCGAATGTCGTTGATCTCAATTCGCTTAATCATAGTCGTCAGAAGCTACATAAAAATTAATCTTGGGTGAACGACAGTCAACTCAACATTTATTTACAATATTTATTTTGAAAAATACATATTTTTCAAACAAAAATATAAAGAGTGGCATTTCAATGTGCTCACTTATTCTAGGGGTAAACATATTTTTCTTTTTCTTTTCTTTATTTCCCCTTTTATTTTTTATTTTATTTTCCATTCTTTTTTTATTTTTATTTTTCTATTTTTCTCTTTTCTCTTTTTATTTTTTCCTTTTTTTTTTTGAAAATAAAAGGAAATTTACAAACTATTCTAAGGGTAAAAATTAGTTACAACACCAACCTTGATATGTGATGGTGTGAGAGACCTTTTAAAGGATTTACTTGCAATCTCTACTAGCTCAAACCTTTTCACCTCAACCCCTGGATTCTTTGCCATCAATGAAGCTCACTCTAACCTGAAATAGTTCTTGAAAGGGCCAAACACAGAACATCAAGGGGTTGCAATTTGTGACTAGTATGAGCAGGCAATGTTAACAGGTCGTTGCCCAAATTGCTTGCCTCCTTAGTTGTTTGCAAAACAATGTGGCTTCCATGGCCATCTAAAATCAATATGTGTTTGTTCTCAAATGAGACACCGCCTGGTATAGATGCAACAAAGTGACAAATCCAATTTAAAAAAAGTTCTTTAGTCATCCATGCATGGGGATGTGCATCCATGCATGCACCTGGTTCACAATTCTATATATAGTTTTTTCTTTTGATTTATACCTTTCAATAGATAAAATCTTGGGACTGAAGTTCCAATTGCATTGGCACAACATAGAATAGTTATCCACTCCCTGCTCTTAGGAAAAATATTTGGCATGTTTCGGTTCCCTCTCTTGGAAATTACCTGCATGCCACAATTCCTTCCTTCCTATAAACGTTTTCGTCATAGTTCCATACACAGTCAGCAACATAAGAATATCTATCATATGCACTAGAAAGAGTGTCATATAACTTAGACACAATTGCAGGGCCTAGATTTAAAGCTCTTCTCTGACAAGGCCCTTGGTTGTATGCAATACAAGGTATGGATGCCTTTTTTTAAACCCAAACCACCATGATTTACCAAGAAACCCATCTTTGAATGGGTCTAACCTCCCCTGATAGATTTGAGAAACTATGGATTTGAGTTGTATCAACTCTAGCCCATGTCCCAATTGGGCCATCTCCTTACACCACTCAACCACCTTGACCTCCTCCACATCAATTATAACTGTAATAGACACTCTAAGTTTTGTATGAGTGAGCCCATTTCTCCAATAGTGTATTGATGAGGGAGAAATACCATGCTTTTTTCGAGATGCCCGAACTAAATATCCATTAAACTCTATATTGTCAATTGCAACTAACATGTCTTATTTTTTCCAACCTCTTATAGCATTGATATTCTCAATTGAACTTTCCCCTGTGACTGTAGTCGATGGTGGGACAACATCAACTTTTGTTGCATGGCCATCCTCAACAACATTGTTGGGAGCATTGTTGACATTCACATGATCTGTCTTGTCCTCATCTAATGAAGGGCATTGCAGTTGGGCACTCGTGGTCACTCACCTGCCACTTCTCCTTGTATGAACAACATAACTAACTCTTTCCATAGAAAACCTGCTTTCCTATAGGTAATTAACAACATGTTATTTTATTTAGAATTTTTAGAAAAATTCAATAAATATTTTGCAATAACATGGATTATAAGAAAGACACAATTCACAATAAAAATAGTAGCATCTTAATAAATTTTCATACATATGCCTTTTTTATTGTATACTTGAAAATCAAATCTACATAAGGAATTTTTGTATGTCTTCAAATATATCAGTAATTTTTTTTGATAACTTGTTTTTCCACTTAAAATACTATGATTTTATTTGTACTTGGAAAATTACTACCAGTGTGTTGAGGTTGACCTAGAATTGGTTGTATGTCTTCAATTGTATCCAATGTTTTGGATAAAATATTTTATGCGTTATAATAAAATGATTTAGACATTTGAGGAATTTCAAATAAAACAAGTGACACCTAGTTCCTTTTCTGGTTAAGATGTTGATGTGGTCTAGTTCTTTTTGATAAATTGTTTTATGACTTAAAATAAAATGATGTACCATGTTTTAAGGCCTAGAATACATGTTTAGTTTTCCAATATTGTTATTGTTATAGATAGCACTCTCCTTGCATGAAGGAAGCTCTAAGATTGCCTTAGTAAAGGTTATATTGAGATGCTAATTACCTTTAAAAAAATTCAGCCTCATGTCCATGAACACTGACTTTACCAACATAAAATTGGATCAATTAATTTCTTTATAATGATTACTGATTCTCCTATTGTGGAAATGGTTCTTAGTTTTCCAATATTATTATTCCTGTAGATAACACTCTCTAGGCATGAAGGAATCTCTAGGCTTGCCTTAGTAATGGTTAGTGATTCTCCTATTGTGGTAATGGTTCTTACTTTTCCAATATTGTTATTCCTATAGATAATGCATTCCAGGCATAAAGGAATATCTAGGTTTTCCTTAGTAAAGGTTTTATTGAGCTGCTAATTTCCTTTACAAAAATTGAGCCTCATGTCCATCAAAATTGACTTTACCAACATAAAACTTGATCAATTTATTTCTAATGGTTAGTGATTCTCCTATTGTGGGAATGGTTCTTAGCTTTCTAATATTTTTATTCCTACATATAACACTCTCGGTGCATGAAGGAAGTTATAGGCTTTCCTTCGTGTTATCACCTAGATTGAACCTCAGGGTGAAGGCAATGCCAAGGTAACCAAAAACCACACTTAGCCAAGTAGCTAGCCCTACTAGGCTGGGAGAGGGATCTCTTCATAAGGATCTCAGCCAAGATGACTAGATCAGGAAAAAGATTTTAGGCTACGTATAGTAGCATGAAGTTTTGATTGGATTTTGAAGGGGTTTTGCTGGATCAGGAGGAGTTAGACAGTTTAGGTCTAGGGAATTAGGCCAAAATTGCAGGGTATTTAATGGGGTAAGGTAGGCATAAGTTTTAGCACTCTAGGACTTGATGGGTGAGGTGTTTAAGACTGGTAAGAGGCTAGGAAGAGCATGTGATTTACCATGGATCCTCCCCAAACTATAGAAAACATGAAATGGTGAATATTTTCCCAAAGCAAAGCAGTGATGTAATGAATTTTGCCTATCAACTTGACAAAATTCACTTAGAAGCAATGAAATAATTAATGAAATACACAAAACATATATACATATGATCACAAGAGAATAAAATGTACTAAAATTCCATACCACATGGATCCCATAAATATAGCTGCAATTCTTATTAATCTCCTGTTAAACTGCTACAAAATGATGTACAATCAAGATTTGAGCATCCAACTGAGTCCAACCCTTTAAAATGATAAAGAAGAAGAAGATATAGTATTTGTTTCAACCTCCTTCCATCCTCATGGGTCAAATCCCTAAGATGAGGAGCTAATCTTAACAACTTTCCTCTAAAAGTGAAACACTGATTCATTTGAGCTCAAATTGACTTTTAATGCAATGAATCTACCCTCTACTACTAGTTATCTATCATATTTACAAGCCAAGACATCATTTAAATCAGTAAAACATCCTCCATGAGAGAAAATTCACGAACACAGTCAAAAAATGGAAAAATAGGCATCTTGTGCAAAATTTGCCCTACCCGCAACGCCATTGGCCCAATGAGTAACACCTCTTTTGGGTCCCTTTTGGAGGCCTTATCGGCATCCAAATTTAGCACATGATAACTAATTGGAAAGGAAGTCACGTCTACTTTCCAAAGCACCTGGAATTTCTTCATTTGAAGCTCATTTGACCCCTCAAAAGTTGATTCTCCCAAGACTGCTTCTGTGTGTCTAAAAAGTGGCAGAAAGGTCATTTTTAGGGTGTTCTTTAACCTTTTGGTGGACCAATTCTGCCCCAAAAACTTAGCAAATCCATAAGGTGCATGCACTCATCACTCTAAATCCAAAAATACAAGCCATTTTTCCATTGGGTTCCCCTAGGAAAAGCGCAGCAACAATGGCGCAGCGCGTTGAGCCAGATTTTCTATCTGTGCAATTTCCAAAATTTGCAAAAAACAAAATATTCTCCAAAATTGACCAAAATTAGTGATCAACACTTTCATCAAGCATCTCGATGAGCCAAGGAATCTTCAACAAGTAACCTAAGCCTATCTTCCTCTTTTTTGCCCTTTAGAGCCCGCCTTAGCCTAGCTTTAATCTTTTTGACCCTCATGTTGCAAATTTTGTTTTGGGTCCTGTAATGGTAGGCCATGTGCCTGATCATGTGGTTATCCCTATTGGCCTTTTGCAACAACTTCTCTAGATGCAAATTGACTCTCTCAAGCTAAGTCTTTCTATCATCCTCAATTTCCTTCTCAATAGGAGACAAAGTGACTGATGCCTCCTCGTCACCTTGTTGTTTTACCTTGAGAAGTTTCAGCTTCATGAGGAGTTTCTTGTCACTTAGCTTCTTTTTCTCTTGTTTTAGATATGTGATGACATACTTGGCTCTCACCAAGTTGTCCATCAATGCTTTGATTTGAGCCTCTTTCTCCTATATGATGATGTTTTCTTTTAGTTGCTTCATCCCGAGCCTCCAAGTCAATTGTCTCTATGATATGATGAATATGATGTTGCTCCAGCTCATCATGCTTTGTCAAATCAAAATCCCTCTCTTCCACCTCATCATCAAAAATTTCCTCCGGCATCTTTTATTTCCCTTTGTGCAGCAGCTGCACATGTACCTGCTGTGTTGATGAAGAAGGCAAAGCCCCTTCCAAATCTCGTGGAGCTAGAATTCATCTATGAGTTGATGAAGAAGGAAAGTTCCCTTCCACATCCTATGGAGCAAACACTTGCCTATCAGCTGCAAATAATCTCCTTGTGCCCCTCTGATATGTCATGTAAGTTTCGGGCACCTCAGTAGCTCTAGTCTATTTGGCCTTCTCATCTATCCAAGTTTGAAAGGTTTGAGGTTGTACAATCCAAGAAAAGGGATAAAGGGAATGAACAATAGTGATTTGGGAGTGAGGGGATGGGAGATGACCTTATGAGGTGTTTGGTAGACTAGAAAAGGAAGGGAAGGATATGAATTATGAAAGTTAGAGGGAGGGCTTCGTTTGTTTGAGATATTGTTGTTTGGGAAGAGGGATAAAGGGATGTGGATGTTATGGAATGATTTATGGAAAGAGTTTAGAGTTTTAGTGATAGGTGATAGGAGGAATAAATGGGGTTTTAGGGTTTAGGCATAACCAAGGGAGAATTTAGGGTTTGACATTTGCCATGGGGAATTATGTTTAAAAGTTTGAATGCACACCAACAATGTAGTATGGGAGGAAAAATTACTTGCATGAAGGGAAGAGAGGGAAATATTGAAGTATTTATTAAGTTTGATGCCTTTCTGGCCCTTCTGCTCAACGCAAAATGCCAACCCGCAGATGCACAGTGCCACCTCCTGAAGGCGCAACGCCACTTCCTGAATGCACAACGCAACTTCAAGACAATATTTGACTTCCTTCCCATTGTCCAAATTAGGCATGAGATAGCTCGTTGGAAATATTGTTGAATATATGTTCCATAACACCTGAATTTTTAAATTTGGAGATCATTTTCTCTATCAAAAGCTCAATCTCCCAAGACTAGTCAAAATGTGAAGAATGAGGCTACCAAAATGAAGAGTGTTGTTTCAGTCAACGTTTGGAGGCATTTATCAACTCCACATTGAGCTCATGATAGCTCATTGAAGAGCTATTTGTGTCTAGTTATCATTTAACTCATCAAGCAAGTCTTTTGGACATTCCATCTAGGAGAAAAAATGTTTTTACCAAGGTCACTCCAGAAGGGCAACAACTCTCCTGTGGAAAATGATTGTTTGGACATTTCTCCCAAACCATGAGATCTGTGTAAAAATGGAAGGAGAATTTTATTCTTGAGTCTATTATGGAAAAAAAATGTCTCCCACTTTTGTCAAATTCATATTTTCTTGCTCAGAAACATCATTTGAATAAAACCTATCCTGATGTGTGGAACAGGGGATTTGTAGAAATAAAGGGAAATGAAGGAGATGAGGGGCTTATAAATTCTTGAGAAAATTTTGGGAAGTAGGAAGGAATGTTAGGAAGTAGGGGAAAGTGGAATTTTCAAGGATTTAGTGAGGGGAAGGGGTCCAAAAGGGGAAAACACAAGACTAACCTAGAAAAGTGTCAAATTGTAGCACTAGGCTAGGGTTTGTGGGAAAATGATGAATTTGAGGGATATCAGTGATGGGAAGTGTTTAAGAAGGTATACTAAGGATAGGGGAAGGTGTATGAGCATCAAGATACAAGTTTTGTTGATGATTTGACCATCCAAGAAAAATTACCTTTAAAACCCTAGGAGAGGGAAATGAGCCATACCTAAGCACACCTGAAGCACAAACTAGGTGTAAAATGACCCATTGGAACTTGAAATACTGATGAAAACTCTTTGAATGATGGTACAATCAGCCGAATGGTGACATGGACCAATACTTGGAAAACTTTGGAAGGAGTGAAAACAATCTTAGACCTAATACCTGGTGACCAAACTTTACTTGAAGACTCACTGAAATGACAAAAATTTGACTTTGACACCCTAAGACCACTTTATAAGAGCATATTCGATCACTGGTGCAAGGCTTCAAATACTAACACTAACATTGGCTCCATTAGGGATGGTAGCTCCTTAGAGGTACCAAGAACACCATAGACCAAGTAGCCTTATCCATTGGGCATGGAGTAAAAAAAAACTCAATCTGAAATACATGACTGAATACTGATTATTCAAAGACACAAACTGACTTTTACTCAACTAAAAACTGACTCGATACTAAATCAAAACTGACAAACTCGAAAATATGCTCAAAATGGAGCTTATTCAATAAAACCTACTCTATTTGTTCCATTCATCACTTGATCAAGTGAAATGAAACAACCAATGCAACCAAGTAAGCATTCTAGTTGTTGTTTGAATTCTCCGCAAGTGCTTGTTTATGAGAGAGAAAAGAGAACTACTGAAATGCAACACCCATGAAAACTTGTAAATAGATCCAAATTTTCCCATATTGAATAATATGGATGCTCTATCTGACTCCAAAAATACTACATAAGGATCTTGAAATTCATGTGCAATGGGACTTAGCTCATCTAATGGATTACTTTTCTTCTCCTCATACCATGAATGCAAACCTTCATCTAAGCTTTGTGACGAGACTCCTGCTGAAAATGACAAAGAAACTGGCTTCCGGATCAAGTTTGTATCAATACTTTTTTCAAGCTCACAGTTAATTAATGGAGGACTTTCACTGCAAATATCATCCAACACATCAGCTATTGGATCGTAAAAAACTTGAAAAGACTGTTGCAAACCATTTTCTATTGGTTCCAATGAGATTGCATGATTTTCTATAGGCCGCTCATCCTTTATTGAAGATATACTATGAAAATATCAATTCAAAAACTGAAATGATTCAAAACATAATGGTACAAAATCATCTTGCATCATTTTATCATATGTTCCAACTTCCAAGTCTTCATCTGCAACCTGGCATTCAATGGCATTCGGGGGTTGGAAATCGAGATATGAGAAGTCTTGAACAAGGATTTCAATGCCCTCTAGATGGTCTAGATCAAAATTTATCGATGGTTGATTTCTGCTTGCATGAAAGTTGTATTTGATGAACTGAAACGAAGTAAAACAATGAGGCAAAGATCCTTCACTTACTTCAAAATTTTCTGCACTTTCCTCCTCACTTCCATAGGTGATATGCAACGATTGATCACTATATTAGAGCTACTGAAAGTGAACTTCCTCCTTCCTCAAACCAGCTACTGATTTGTTTGCAAGACTAGCTTCTGTTTGGAGAACATAATCATAATCATATTGATCAAACTTAGGCAAATCATCAGTATAAAACACATCATCAAGCATACATGTCAGATCAACAAATCTCTCTTCTCCAAGATGATCTATAAAAAAATCATTATCAGAACTATGAAAACTGGGATAAGAAAGAAAATGTTTTGGATTAGCCACTTGTTCTTCTTCAATCAACGAGCCATGGTCTTGAACATCATACTCATTCCTTGTGGTGATATTTTGCATCATCTCTTCCATTGCACTTACCAAAATGTCAAGCCTTACATCTAAAGATGTCGATTCCTTTGGATCTATGTTCTTTCTTTCTTCCTTCAACTTTTCCCTTCTGATCAACAAATTAGCCTCTAAATCTACTGCACTGTTTTGCATCTCTTCAAGTGTTGTAAGGTTCCTTTCTCTCAGTTGAAACTCCATTTCCGGATCAAAGGCTTTTGGATAATACAAGAGAACTAAATCAGGAGGAGGCCTTATATTAGCAGGCATCGAAAACTAGACCTGCTTAAATCTGGCAGAAAATTGTTGTATTGTCTCTCCTGGCAGTCTTTTCAGTTGGTTATACTCTTCTAGAATCAAGAAATGGTTTTGTTTGACTTCCCACTTGTCGAGGAAAACTTTGATGAACTGCTGGAAATTTGGGATGCTCACATCAAGCAGGGTTTTGAACCAACTCTTGACTTTGCCTTGCAAAGAAAGAGAAAAAATCCTAATACTGACATCCTCTTCATCAACTTCAAAAAGGTCAAGAAAAGACTCAAAATTTAGTACATGTCTCTCAGCAGTGATGTTTTCACAGCCACCATCAAATCTTGGTAGATATAGGTAATGACTTTTAGGGAAAGCATGGGATATAGGAGGTAAAATCAGAGGCTTGTATCTATATGGAATTTTACAAGGGATAGGAGTATATACAAAAGCTGTAGAATTATTCTTGATCTCTTGAGGCTCATTAGTTTGAAGACGGTCATCATAAGATTCAGAAGAAGGGTCTTGATCAAGATCAAAGGCATGCGAATATTTTGTATTCACAATCTTCAAAGGGAATGAATCACATGCAGGTCTAGGATATTTTCTCAAATACAGTATACTTTGTAAAGCCTTCTTGAAATTCTCGAGAAAAGAGAAGAAATAATTTATAACAAAAAATGTAATGTCTTGGATGAAATTCCAACTTGAATACCCGATCTTTCCATATTGTCCTTTCATGCTTCTGCTGGTCAGGTTCATCCTCCAGTGGATTCCTTGGATCTAATCTCGAAACTGGTTTGGAGTCGCCAAGTGAATGATTTCACCCTTCCGGTGCCTGATCATTTTCCACCATCAACAATTAGATCTGAACTTGATACATTTTTCTGAGGAACATAAAACTACGTCCCTAGTATGGTTTCCACTATGTTATCACCTGGATTGAACCTCAGGCTGAAGGAAGGCAATGTCAGGGTAACCACAAACCATGCTTAGCCAAGTAGCTAGCCCTACTAGGCTGAGAGAGGGCTCTCTCCTTAAGAATCTCAGCTAATATGACTAGACCAGGAAAATGAATTTAGGCTAGGTATAGTAGCATGAAGTTTTGATTGGATTTTGAAGGGGTTTTGCTAGATCAGGAGGAGCTAGATAGTTTAGGTCTAGGGAATTAGGTCAAAATTGTAGGGTGTTTAATGGGGAAAGGTAGGCATAAGTTTGAGAACTCTATGGCTTGATGGGTGAGGTGTTTAAGACTGGTGAGAAGCTAGGAAGAGCATGTGATTTACCATGGATCCTTCCCAAACTTTAGAAAACATGAAATGGTGAATATTTTCCCAAAGTAGAGCAGTGATGTAATGAATTCTGCCTATCAACTTGAAAGCATTCACTTAGAAGCAATGAAATGATTAATGAAATACACAAAACATAATAAAATATGATCACAAGAGAAGAAACTTTACTAAAATTCCATATCACATGGATCCCATAAAAATAGCTGCAATTCTTATTAATCTCATGTTAAACTGCTACAAAATGATGTACAATCAAGATCTGAGCATCCAGTTGAGTCCAACCCTTTACAATGAGAAAGAAGAATAAGATATAGGCTTTGTTTCAACCTCCTCCCATACTTAGGGGTCGAATCCTTAATATGAGGAGCTAATCTAACCAACACTGAACAAGAAACAGGAATATAGGCATCTTAACAATTTGCCTCTAAAAGTGAAAAACTGATTCATTTGAGCTCAAATTGACTTTTAATGAAATGAATCTACCCTCTACCACTAATTATCTATCATATTTACAAGCCAAGTCATCATTTACATCAGTAAAACATCCTCCATGGAATAAAATCCACGAACACTGTCAAAAAATGGAAAAATAGGCATCCTGTGCAAAAATTTTCCCTATGCGCAGCACTGCTGGCCCAACACATAGCACTATTTTTATGTCCCTTTTGGAGGCCTTCTCGGCATCCACACTGAGCTCATGATAGCTCATTGGAAATTTATTCAATTCTACTTTCCAAAACACCTATAATTTCTTCATGTGAATCTCATTTGACCCCTCAAAAGTGGATTCTCCCAAGCCTACTTTTGTGTGTCCAAAAAGTGCAGAAAGGTCATTTATGGTGTTTTTTGACCTTTTGGTGGACCATTTCTGCCCCAAAAACTTAGAAACTCCATAGGGTGCATGTAATCATCACTCTGAATCCAAAAATGCAAGCCATTTATCCATTGGGTGCCCCTAGGAAAAACACAGCACTGGTGGCACTGCACATTGAGCCAGATTTATTGTGTGTGCAATTTCCAAAATTTGCTAAAAACAAAATCTTCTCCAAACCCGACCAAAATTAGTGATCAACACCACCATCAAGCATCTTTATGAGCTAAGGAAGCTTCAACAAGCAATCCTAAGCCTATCCTTGGCCTAGCTTTCATCTTTTTACAGGTCCTGTAATGGTAGGCCATGTGCCTAATCATCTGGTTATCCCTATTTCCCTTCTGCAACAGCTTCTCTAGGTGCAAATTTACTCTCTCAACCCAAGTATTTCTATCATCCTCAATTTCCTTCTCAATAGGAGACAAAGTGACCAATGCCTTCTTGTCACCTTGTCATTTTACCTTGAGAATTTCCAGCTTCATGAGAACCTGCTTGTCACTCAGCTACATGTTCTCTTATTTTAGATATGTGATGACATACTTGGCTCTCTCCAAGTTGTCCATCAACGCTTGGATTTTGCCTCTTTCTCCTGTATGATGATGTTTTCTTTTGGTTGCTCATCCTAAGCCTCCAAGTCAATTGTATCTATGATATGATGAATATGATGTTGCTCCGGCTCATCATGCTCTATCAAATCAAATTCTCTCTCTTCCTCCTCATCAACAAAACTTTCCTCCAACATCTTTTCTTTCCCTTTGTGCAGCTACTGCACCTATACCTGTTGTGTTGATGAAGAAGGCAAAGCCCCTTCCACATCCCGTGGAGCTAGCATTTGCCTATTATTTGATGAAGAAGGCAAGGTCCCTTCCACATCCTGTGTAGAAAACACTTGCCTATTAGTTGCAAACAATCTCCTTGTGCCCCTATGATATGTCATGTAAGTTTCGGGAACCTCAATAGCTCTAGTCTCTTTGGCCTTCTCATCTATCCATGTTTGCAACGATTGAGGCTGTACACTCCAAGAAAAGGGATAAAGTGAATGAACAAGAGTGATTTGGGAGTGAGGGGATGGGAGATGACCTTATGAGGTGTTTGGTAGACTAGAAAAGGAAAGGAAGGATATGAATTATGAAAGTGAGAGGGAGGGCTTGGTTTGTTTGAGATATTGTTGTTTGGGAAGAGGGATAAAGGGATGTGGATGTTATGGAATGATTTAGGGAAATATTTTAGAGTTTTAGTGATAGGTGATAGGAGAAATAATTGGGGTTTTAGGGTTTAGGCATAACAAAGGGAGAATTTAGGGTTTGAAATTTTCCATGGGGAATTATGTTTAAAATTTTGAATGCACACCAACAATATAGTATGGGAGGACAAATTACTTGTATGAAGGGAAGAGAGGGAAATATTGAATTTTTTTATGAAGTTTGAGGCCTTTCTGGCCCTTTTTCTCAACACGCAGCGCCAATCCACAGACACACAATACCTTCTCCTGAACGCGCAGCCCACTTCCTGAATGCGTGGCGCCACTTCAAGACAACTTTTTACTGCCATTCCGGTGTCCAAATTAGATGTGGGTAGCTCGTTGGAAAACTTGTTGAGTCAAATTTCCAGAAAATCTTGAATGTTTCAATTTGGAGCTCATTTTCCTTGTCAAAATCTCAATCTCCCAAGACTGGTCAAAATGTGAAGAATGAGGCTGCCAAAATGAAGAGTGTTGTTTCAGTCAATGTTTGGAGGTCTTTATCAAATCCAAGTTGAGCTCATGATAGCTCATTGAAGAGATCTCTAAGTCTAGTTATCATTTGACTCATCAAGAAAGTATTTTGGACATTCCATATAGGAGAAAGATTTATTTTACCAAGGTCACTCTAGAAGGGCAACAACTCTCCTGTGGCAAATTATTGTTTGGAATTTTCTCCCAAACCATGAGGCCTGTGTAAAAACGAAAGGAGGTTTTTCTTGTTGCGTTTATGATGGAAAAAAAAAATCTCTCACTTTTTTCAAATTCATCTTTTCTTGCTTAGAAACATCATTTGAATAAAACCTATCCCGATGTGTGGAACAGGGGATTTGTAGAAATAAAGGGAAATGAAGGGGATGAGGGGCTTATAAATTCTTGAGAAAATTTTGGGAAGTAGGGAGGAATGTTAGGAAGCAGGGGAAAGTGGAATTTTTAAGGATTGGGTGAGGGGAAGGAGTCCAAAAGGGAAAAACACAGGCCTAACCTAGAAAAGTGTCAAATTGTAGCAATACGATAGGGGAAAATGATGAATTTGAGGGATATCAGTGATGGGAAGTGTTTAAAAAGGTATATTAAGGATAGGGGAAGGTGTATGAGCATGATGATACAAGTTTTGTTGATGATTTGACCATCCAACAAAAATTACCTTCAAAACCCTATGAGAGGGAAATGAGCCTTACTTAAGCACAACTGAAGCACAAACCAAGCGTAAAATGACCCATTGGAACTTGAAACAATGATGAAAACTCTTTGAATGATGGTACACTCATCCAAATGGTGACACAGACCAATATTTGGAAAAAATTGGAAGGAGCGAAAACAATCCTAGACCTAATACCTAGTGACCAAATTTTACTTAAAGACTCATTGAAATGACAAAAAATTGACTTTGACACCCCAAGACCACTTTATAAGAGCATATTTGATTACTAGTGGAAGGTTGCAAAGGCTGACACTAACACTTAGTAAAGGTTCTATTGAGGTTCTAGGAAAACCGAGTTGATATGTTTATCTATGAGGACTTGAATTTAATATTTTAACCTGGATAACAAAGTTGATATGTCTGTCTATGAGAAACACAATTTGGCCAACTGAGTTGATGTCTATAGATTATTTAAAGGGAAACTTGTGTCCATCCCTATTTAGTCCAACATTATGAATAATATAAATCGACCCAAAATATCATTGAAAGTTTCAGAACCAAGTCTCATATAATTTGCATAGAATAGCTAAGTTGATGTCAAGGAATGATTTACAATATATTCTATATAGAATGACCCAAGAAACCATTATTTATAAAATCAGTCTTCAAAGTAGGTCATGTGAATGCTCAACAACAACTACAAGTCTCTAAATAGCCACCATTGATCTGACTAAAGATATCAACATGCATGATTAAGTTATGTCTAGGCTGAGAGTTGCATTAATAATATGGTCAAAATTTGTCACAATAAATCCTCCTAGAACCCAACGAAAATGCCTCAAATTTGTCTCAGACACGGTCAAATTACATCACCAAAAAATAAATTAGGTATTCTCGAATAACTAAATTCACTTTTGAATAATAAGACTAGAACCATAATTACTGTCAACCAACAACTTGCAAAGGTAATTTTTTTGTAGTTCAATGTTGTGCGTGGATATCATGGTTTCTCGTTGTTTGTGCATGAGGAAACCTACAACTTGCAAGGATTAATATTTTGTACAGTTCAATGTTTTGAGTGCATTTCATGGTTTCCTGTGATTGTTTTTACATGATTTCATGGATAATGAGTTTGTGCATTTCAACTATTTATTGGCAAAACTCATTTCTAGTTTTGGTATCCATGAGTTTATACAGGTTGCCTTGGGAAAAAAATAGTAAGGTGCTTAGTCTATCCATGGGTATACACACCTATTAGTCATGACATGATTTGGTAGTGATTATGGTGGTGAGACTCGATCTACAGGGACTCACTTTGGATCCATTTTCTTTCACACTAGATATGGATTTGTGCATTGGTCTCAATCTAGTAGATTATATAGTTATTGATCTATGCTAGTTTCCACAGTTAGCCAGACTAGCTAAGGACTTGGCCTTTCGGTGCACTAGTTACGATGAAAGTTATAGAAGAAGCAAGCCAAACAAAATGAAATGAATAAACCCACCTGCAACATGTAAGGATAAATGTTTTGTACAGTTCAATTTTTTAAGTGCATTTCATGGTTTCCTATGATAATTTGTGCATGAGCTTATACTATATAAGTTGTTTTAGAAAAAAACAGTAAGAACAATAACAACAAATGACTTGAACAAAGATCAAACAACTTGAGAAAATTGAAATGCATAGAGTTCAAAAATTGAATAAATAAAATGAAATACATATTGTGCAAAAAATGAAATAAATAAAATGAAATACATATTACGCAAAAACTAAAATAAAGAACCTAAATATATTGTGAAATGTTCTTTGATGGTGTGTCTCCAAGGCTGGTGAATAGTTTAAATGTTTTAGCAAGGGTTGAACTTCTTATATAGCTTTTTGCACTTGAATTTGAATGAAAACAAGGATTGACATGGATTGTAATCTCTCAATTTTGAATGTGTGTTCTAGATTGATTTGGATGTGATCTAATGGTTGGGAATTTGCTATGATTGATCATTGTGCTTTGATATGTTTTAATGGGAAATTTAATGGGTTGGGTATCGTTTATTGAATTTAATGGGTTAGATGCCTTTATTATACACGGTGGGTTGAACTATTGAATAACACAACAGTTATGGCTCACATACATCAACTTTTGATATGTGTAGGTATGAATGTGCATTTTGGATACATAGCTCTAGTTCAGTTCAGTGGGGTTGAAGTGATGGGTACTTGTACTAGTGGAATAGCCCATTTTGGGAGGATTTATAATTTTATTTTTTCTATTTGGGACAAGATGTTTTGTACTCTTGATATTTAAAATACTCTTTATGGGAAGTCATAGGCCTGCTCAATATTTTGGGAAATTTTGGACATAAATTAAAAGATATTTGCACTTAATGTTATATATTTGTTTTTAAATATTGGTTTCACATCTCTCAATTTCCGATGGCTTGGCGAGACCAGTAATATAACAACTATTGATCCATGCACAATGTTAGACATCTCTCCCCTCTGTTTTTGTAAACTTGGATGGGACCAGTAATATAACAACTACTAATCCATGCACAACATTAGACATCTCTCCCCTATGTCTTTGTAAACTTGGATGGCCACAATCAACGTTGACATGTGTGAGCCACAACCATTGCTTTATTTTAATTTAAATGGTTTAAATCAATGATGGTTGTCACACTCATGCACTCACTAGAATTAAATTAGGGATTTTCTATTTATCTTTGATGAATAATAATTTTATTTACAATTTAAAAAAAATAACATTGAGAAAAATATATTAAAAATAAAATATAAATATTTTGTATTATTTATAAAATTTAATTGTTATTATATATTGTAATGGTTGTTAATTATAATTTTAGCTAATTTATTTGAATATTTTTTTATCTTTTTAAAATTTTATAAAAATATTGTGTTTGTTGTTAATTTTTATTTTAGAAAAAATATTTTAACAAGATTTATTGTACTTGTTCGATTTTGTTGTTCATATTACAATTCAGAAAATGTGGAAAAAATATATCTCTCTCTCTTTCAACCATAAATAAAATGTTTCAATGTTTATTTGAGATAACATAATGTTATATTAAGCTTCAAAAAAGATAAATTAATTAAAATTTTAAAAATATACATTATTATCTACAATGTTTAATATGAGGGATACATGTATTGTGTTGGCACTGGTTCTTTTTTAAAATAAAATAAAAATATTCTTTAAATAAGAAAACAACGTTCACTGTAATAAAATAAAAAATAAAAAAATGAATAATTTATTTGCTTAGTTTTAATTAAAAGTATTATAAAATATCAATAATCCTACTCTCGTTGTGCTTGTTACTTTTATTGTTGACATTATATGTTAGAAGATGTAGTAAAATATTTTTACTCTTACTCTCAACCATCAATAAAATATGTAGATGTTAATATGAAATATCAACTTTTAGAGAGAGAGAGAGAGAGAGAGAGAGAGAACAGGTTGAAGGTGTATATTTCTTATATTTTTTAAAATATTTCAATACTAGTAAACTATTTGAATATCCATTCTAGCTAACTTATTTCTATTTAAAGTAGGTATATATATGCATGTGTGTTGATCATAATAAAATATTTCAATGCACAAATAGGAAAAATAATTGAAAGTAAAAAAATTCAATTATTTCTTAATATGAATAATAAAAGGTAATGTATAATTGGTTCAATTATTAATATAAAATGAATATGTGACGATCAAGAAATATTAATAATAAATAGAAAATTAGGTTAGAAATAAAATATTTCAATAAAAAGATTATGATTAATTGTTTTCACTATTCTATATTTTGGCCCCTTTTTAGATATACATTTTAGTCATCTAGTAAAGATTTATTGGAATTATAAGTTTATATTGTGTATTCCAAGTGCTCAAGGAGATTTTCAAGGCCCTCAATTCATTTATACATTCAAAATTGTAATTTAAACAATGAATATTTTTATATTGCACTCTAAAAGAGATCCACACCTCAAGAGATTTGATCTCTCTCAGCTCTTGATAGCTCACTAGTAATGAAAATTCAATTAGACTAAAAATTAAAGGGCTACCGAGGTTTGTTTGATTATTGGACTTTTGTTGTCAAGAGTGCTTTGTGGAATTTACTCATAATCCTTTGTTTGGTATCACAAACATGAAATGGTTATATGATTCCTTAAGAAGAACTTTCATTCTTCAACCTTAAATCCCTAACTTTTGTAGAGAAAGCCACACTTTACAATTAAAGGATAAAATTCAATCAAGAAGAAAGTATAATGATAAAGGTTTGTTTGATCACTAGGATTTCGCTTTCAAGAGCACTTTACGAGCTCTAATCATGAATTTGTTTGCATTAATTAAGGCATCAAATAGTTTTGCAATTCCTTAAAAATCACTTTCATTCTTCAACCTTTAGTGCCAAACCTCTATAGGGAATCCACACTTCTGCAATGAAGGACATATGAAAGTTCAAGAACTCAAATGATAGTGAATTAAAATATTGATCTATAAAACATAATTAGAAATATAAATCTATCTAATTATCTAATATAACTAAGAAATAAATGAATTTGCAACGTAGACCATGTAGGGGGGCCTACCTACTTACTTGCACTACAAAGGAAAATTACAATATAAGTAATTTTCTAAGAAATAAAACTCTGAATACATCATTTATATTAAAAGAGGAATACACAAGTTGACATTACAATTATAAAGACAATCTGCATAGACTCAACATGGATCTGCATATGCTTTGTCATCAAACTACAATATACACCAACTTATGGTCTTCATGTTGGACCATTTGAACAACTCTGTAATACATAGATTAATTATTTCCTTGACCAGTCCTTTAATATTACAAACATTGACCTTTGACCTTTACTTTTTATAGAGGTTATATAATATAGGGGAGGGTGTATTGAACCATGAATAGCTCTTGAGGATACACAGACTTGTTAAAATTTTACATCCCAAAAATAGAATAGAACATAATGCCATTAACAAATACATATCTTACTAACATGGCAACTGCTTCTATGTTGGCATGCATGAAATTATCCATGCCATTTTCCAAAACCTCAAAGTTTATTATCTATTCATATGTTGCTATGTTGTATGCATTGTCACCCTGCATTTGATTGGAGCATTGATCATGAACTAGTGCCTTCCTTGTCTACCGTAGGAGACATCTTGAGCCACCTAAGAGCCATCTCGATCATACCTAGAAACAAAAAACATGAGGTAGATTTCACTTTAGGGGTACATAGATATGACAATTGATAGTTTGGGTTACTAGATCCTTACTAGGTTATAGTATCTAGTACTCACATTACAAAAATCAAATTCTACCTTAAATAAATCATTAAAATTAAGGGAAAAGCATTGAATTTAACAACATCACATATCATCAACATGTGATGACCATAATGCAAATGATTGTGACAAAGGGAATGATAATAGGCTACAAAAGGGATTAGAAAGGGAAAAAGTCACACTTTTGATAGTAGTAAAGGCTTCAAAATGAAGGCCTAATGTCTCCCCCACACCTGAGACTTTGAAAGTCATCATGAAATATTGGTTTAATTTCCGAAGATTTATCCAAAAAGGTTCCTCAAATGGATCAAGGAAATGCTGCCAACACTTCCCCTAATTATCATAATGCAAGGGTATGTTTCACATATCTCATCTTACTCGCCTCTTTAATCGAGTTTACTATATTTGTAAACCTAATTTTCATTTCACATCTATGCATTATGGAACACTACACATAACAAGTGAAAACACTAACCAAATCATAATAGAACAAAATCATTTTATAGTGGAAACCTGAGGATGACAAAACCCACTCAAAACAATGATAGTTAGTAATTCAACAAAGTTATAATGTCTAGACAAGTTGGTCACTATTGAAATTTCCATGGATCAAAATAGAGCACTATGGAAAACTACTCATAAGCCATTTGGTTCACCAATTAGTCATCTTAAAAATTGTTGCATATCGTTGCAAATCTCAACCCTATTACTCTTGTGGCCTTAGTGTCCTACCAAGTATTTAACTCTTCACAGTTTCCTACAATTTCACTTCTTCACATGCTCCTTATCAATGCCAATCCAAGAACCACTTTTCTTACTATACTTGTTGAAGTTTATGCAATGGATCTCCTAGTAAATGCAAGTCAACCATGGGATTTCAAACACTAAGTGTAATTAGTAGACCTTCAATTATGAGATAATAATAAAAATTCCTATTTGATAATCTCATAATCTTGTTCTTATACGGACATGAAGTTCAAGGATGAAGTATCTCTAGAGAATATTGAAGAAGGATAGATCGAATCCAAAAGAATTTTATAACTTTAAATCTTGTTATTAAAATTGTACACCTTATCTTGTCCACCTCATGGGAGCAACTATCTCCCTCATTAAGTGCACGACCTAATCCACTTGACCTATTTTTTTGAGGTTGATGACATATTGTCTTTTTGAAGATTCAACGTAAAATTTATAACCAAATTATCAACTTCCAATAAATGAATCCTTTGATTCTATAGAATAAAAAAATTCATAATGTTGGCATGCCACATGATACAATGTTGCTCCAATTCCTTGATCTTAGAGTAGTCTCATTGCAATGGAACCTTCCCAAATAAACAATTTTGCTTCTATATATGCACAACTTATAATTAAAGCTTGCATTGGTGATTTATTAATAGATGATCCATATATCATTGTAGCTTTGAGTATGAGATGTTATTTAAATGAATATTCTTTTATTAATTTTATGTTATAATGATTAATCATTTGTAGAATCCACACATACATGAAATTGCATTTCTCAAAGCCACACATGTGCTTCCATATATGCACTTGCATTTCTCGAAGCCGCACTTGTGCTTGTGCTTCTAAATATGTATCGCTTCCATATGTGTGCATATATGAAACTTGCCAGTAGATGGAATTTTTACTTTCATATATGCATTGATTCACATATATGTGCACATATAATAAAATAGTGCATATATGGAAGTCATGTATATATGAAAGCTAGCACACACATATGGAAGCTTTGTATATGTGAAACTTCCATATATGTGCACATATACATAAGATGACTTTTATATATGCACAACATTTGTATATGCTCACATATATGCAAGCACAAGTGCATGTGCAACTTTCCTATATGCACTTGCATTTCCATATATTTTCTTATGTATTTTCACTTGCTTCTGTATATGCACAACTTATAATTAAATCTTACATTTGTGGTTTATCAATAGATGATCCAAATATCATTGTAAATTTGAGTATGGAGATGTTATTTAAACAAATATGATTTTATTAATAGCTTTATTATGTTATAATTATTAATCATTTCTAAAAGCCATGCATATATTGAGTTTCATTTATGGAAGCCACACATGTGTTTACATTTCTTGAAGCCAAGCATGTGCTTGTGCTTATGTATATGCACTGCTTTTATATATTTATGTGCATATACAAAAGTTTCCAATAGATAGAAGTTGTTCTTTCATATATGCACTACTTCACATATATGTGGACATATAAGAAAGTAGTGCATATACAAAAGTCATGTATATGTGAAAGCTAGTGCACATAAGGAATGATATTGACGAGGGAATTTATACTCATGTATAATTTTGTTAGCACAAAGATTTACCTAATTCATAACCAAGTCCTTGTACATGGATTTATGTTACCTAATTCATACCTAGGTTGACTCCTTCTCATGATCCACAATTTGAACAACTCTTTTTTTAGATTGCAGATTACTGTGGTGTGATTTCTGAATGGAGTTCGGATTTTCCACAGTGTTCATGTTTTGTGGTCGACGTTTCGAGTCTGCACCTAGACTCATCATCAGGACAAATTATGCTTGAACAACTCTTGTCAAGCATAATTAGGTAATAAAATTTGGGTGTGATTCCTAGAGAAATAAAGATGAATCTAGAAGATTTGTGACATGGATTTTATCATGAACATCCCCAACTAGGTGACTGTGTGACACAAGTTTTCCTTTCCTTTTACTTGGTTTGGTTTTCAATTACTTTATGCATAAGTGATTTACTTTTCGCGTGAGTGATTTACTTTCTCCATAAGTGATTTACTTTATGCATGAGTAATTTACTTTCCATAGGAATTTCCTTAGATAGTTGTGAGTTTCCTTCTTTGGTTTCCATTTTGTAGCAATAGGATAGGAATACTATCAATTCCTTGAGCTTTGCACATATATTGTAGCATATCAAAGTTTACAAACACTCTAATTAACAATTTATGTTAGAGTGAATGAATTGTTTTTAATAGACAAATAATTTTTCCAACATTTTGGTAATAATAAAAAATGCTAGGATGGATCTGTGATTATCAATCAAGGTTATAGATTAATCATCAAGCTCATGGAAATGGAAGCCATAAGTATCAAAGGTGCAATGGTGTTTGTGACCTAGCAACAATGGTATGGGTAGTTGCATTGAGCATCCCTGCATCATGGGACCTAATGTTGAAGGTATCCAACAAGCATAATCAAAGGATATGGAAGATGTAATAAAGGAGAATGATTCCCACTAAATGGACATGAACTATGTTTATGAGAGATTGCATGGATTTGATGAGTGGAAAAATGTTGGATGGAAAGGTCAATTAATAGATCAACACAAACTAGATATATAGTGAGAGAGAGGCTACATAGCTACATGGAAAATAAAATTACGATGAAGATAAGGGTGTTGAAGTTTGATGAAGGGATCGGTGTATGGTGGAGAGCCACATTGGTGTATGAACACCTTAAATATTTTTGGTCCAAGTTGTAAATCCTAGTTGTAGGTAGGTTTTATTCCCTTATAAGACATGTTGTTCAAGCATATATGTAGCGTGATAACACATGATGTCTCAACTTGTGGAGTGGACCGCTTGAATAGGTACGAGAGTTGTAGGTGTACTTGTATATTATATTAAGGTTAGTTTGTTGTAAGACTTTTTGTTTAGGCATACATATTGGAGTGCAGTGGAAGATGGAGTTATGGATGTCTAAAGTTGTGGAATGAACCACTTGGTTAGGTATGAGGGTCAAAAGGTGTATTTATATGCTATCGTGAGGGGGGCAATGTGAAATCTCAATATATGAGATGGTTTATGAACCCTCTACAATAAAAGGAATCTTAATAAACTGATAGATATAATGCCTGGTTACCCATGTATTCTAATGGATGGTAAAATTTTTGTATGGACATCAATGACATAACGACCATTTTAATATCCCCGAGTCAAGTTTAATGGGGGAATTAAAATTATCAAGAGGAATTAAATAAAAGAGATAAATTTACCAACAACCAAAAAACACACATAAACACAATGTTTATCTTGGAAAACCCTAACCTGAGGAAAAAATAACTAATAAAATATTCTATCAGTGTTCCTTGGCCAAACTTGGCCAACCCGACCAAGTGAACCTTCACCATTCACATCTAAGGCCCCTTATAATAAACTATTCCTAAGCCTTTTTAAGATTTCATTACATGCAATCCATGGGTGCAAAACCACCACTATTTGACTGAGAAAAATTGAATGTTTCATCGAAACAATTTTTACTTAACATACATCATTAAGGTGATCCCACTAGTGCTAACAAGCTTTTCTCCAAGCTCTTGAAGTAATTGTTTGTGTCTTATTCATCCTCTACGATTTTCTTCCTTGACTATTTTTTGTTGTATTTTTTAATTTTGCAAGTTAATGCCAAAATTAGAAGAAGAGGCAGTATTACCTAGAGAGTAAGAGTCTAGTTAAGCCTCGATTTGAATAATGCTCTCTCAGAGGATATGGATCTGGTTATATGGGATATACTTAGGGTATTACATTTCCATTCTATTGCAATTGCTTGAATATCTATGGAATTTAGTTACATTTCATTGAATCCATCTTAAAAGTCATGTTCTGGAGCTTAAGTCATATCTACTTCATTTTCCTTGATAAGATTAAAGACTGGTTATTTTGTAGTTATTGGGGACAATTGGGAAGTTGAGGGATATTTATTTTGTATATTGATTCATTTTGTTGAAGGATTATCTCTCAATACAATGAAACCTTCCCATATATCGCAAATCTTGAGATCCACAAGGGTTTCAAAGTTTTTTTAAGTGGGATTACTAGATTCAATGTTGATGTGGCTAATATCGAGGTTGCTTACACTAAACGTTGGGTTACACAAAGCCATGTTTATCTTCAGGTAGACATATCCTACAATGAAAAGGGATAAAATCATAATATAGTGGCTTCTTCTATGGTTATTCCTGATAATATATGTCAATGGAAGTGGGGAGACGTTATGATATGTCTATATAAAAAAACAAAAAAATTGTATGATGTGTATTGTCCCTTTTGGTGACCCTCGATGCCTTCACATAGTGACCTCACACATTCCCGATTCCTTCTAGTGTTGCTTCCTCCAAAAACACCTTAGGGAGGTAAAAGAGGTGTATGCAAACATGCTCTGTAGTGAAATTTTGTTTATATTGGCTTAAAAATTCCTATGGAAGCTGAGGTAGAGCCCCACAGAGTTTAAAAAATATGGGCCAACATCAATGATCATGTCCTGATCTTCCAAATTGGTAATGATAACTATGAATAATACCTTAGATCCAAGCTATAGATCTATCTATCCCTTAGGCTTCCATTTATTTTGGATCCAAGTGACAAGGTATTGTTTAGTAGGCCAGAACCCTGTAAACTTACCAATCAGGGCATGATCCTACATGCATTGGAGATATTGGGAAATGTTATTGGATTTTATCTCAAGTTTAGGGTCCTTAGAAGCCTTGGTAAGACACCTCCTAGAGAGGCAAGATTACGAAGTCGTGCCATCCTATGGTTCAAAAGACAAGCCAATGTTTCATGGCTTGTCCCTATAATGAACTCTTGATTAAGAGAAGGGACTATCAATGTTGGATGGATTTCTAATATTGACATCTCTCGTGATTACATTTTGATACGAGGACGATGGCCCCTCTCCTCCTGCATGCTACATGAGTATTTAAAGTTCAAGTTTAGTAGTAAAACCCTAGTTGCAAAGTTGTATCCTTCTAAAAATTTAAAATTGCTTGTTTTTTATTGCTTTGAATGTTTGACATTAAAATTCTCGACGTTTGAATCTTGATATAACATGTTAATATGATCTTCAAATATACCCCACTAACCCTGCTTACTATTATTTTATGATTTTAAAATGCACGATAGTAATTTTTTAATTAATTATTACTCTATTGCTTACTATGACTTTAAAATTCATAGCAATATTTCTTAATTAATCATTATTCCAATAATGCATGATGGTATTCTTTAATTAATCATATATTTTATTAAAAATATTTTGATATATCAAATTTGATTTGATATATTGAATAATTGTTCACATCTAGTGTACATTATCATTAATTTTGAATTAAAAATATATATTTTTATATTAATTATTATTAAAAAATATCAAAACATATTATATCCAATTTAGTAAATTTGACCAAGAGGTGAAACTAAGTAATACTTTTCTTTATTTTTTTTATGTTTTCGTTTTTTAGGTATTCGTCATATTTTCACAGTTAATGATCATTTTTCTCTAATTTTTGTAAAGAAAAGTATAGTATCACACACGGTTTGTACTATTTTTTCATGAAAAAATTTATTAATATTAGTTCTCCCAACGTTTATTAACCATAAAATCTCAATTCCAAAAAATGTTTCCATTTTCAAGTTTTCACAATTTAAATTTATATTATTAATATTTTAAATACTTATCATAAACTTTAAATAAAATATTTTATTTTATTATTCTGTAAATCAATGCTGCAAATATAAAGTATTTTATTGACAAATATGAGACATTATCAATGAGGATAGTCTCAATCCAATATATGAAATGCTATACAATAGGCTTATTATAGGTAAAAACATTTTATTTATGTTTTAAATAATTCTAAATGTAGTTTAATGTTAATGTTTTTAATATATCTATATATATTATGAAATATATTATATGGATGGTTACAATTAAAAATTATTAACTAATGTTATAATAATATATTATATAGATTTTTTGTTTGGGAAAATATTTATATGAGATGCTATAAAGATAAAGAATTTAATTGTTATTTTTTTTTTCAAATTTAATATAGTGTACATTATTTTTCGTCATGGAATAACATTTTAAAACACAAAGATCATGATATGTGTATATCATTCATCAATTTGACTCTGGATATGTTTATAAGTTGTAGCTCTTTTAAAATTAACCTTAAAATTTGTATGTGGTTATGGTGCATACAATTTTCAGAGGAATTTATTTATGATATTTTTTAATAGCAAGTATTGTTGGTGCAATTTTTGGATTATTCGTGGAAAATGAAGCCCCAATATATTTATGAAAAAGAATACATGTACATTTTTTTTTCTCTGTAACATCTATTTCTATTAACTGGTAAACAAAATATTTTTACACAAGGTGGCGGCTGCAAGGGCAGGAGCCCGCAAGTCTTGTACATTACAAAACTGCCCCATTACTATAGAAACTGGGGAGATTCAAAAACATACAGCCAATTCCATTGGCTTTACAAGCATGCCGAGAGAGATAGAACAGAAAGATAAGCACATAAACAGAACTGAGAACCCGGGTCCATGAGCCGAACATACGCCGCGGCGAGGAGAGACCCAAAACTAGGCAGTGCTTCCAGAACATCCACCAGAGAGCCAAAAGAGCGAACCAAAGTGCCAATTATTCATTTTTTCCCTCGTCCCCCTGTGTCTCCTCGGCCTGCAGACACGCGTCGTCCTGACTGAGCAGTTCTTTGTCACCCAACACGTTGCCCTCCTGCATCTTGTCGGTGGTACCGGCATCGGTGTCCATTGCAAAATTAACACAGTCAACCAGGGGAGGGATTAAGGGTGGCGAATCGACTTGGATAACCGGTTCAGTCTCCCTTTTAACATCCATGGCGTTCTTGGCAGAGGAGCGCTCACTACTGTGAGAGGAATTGGGGTTAATGCAGGAGAGAGGGGCGACCTGGTTAGCTTCTTCAGACATGAGGATGGTAATCTGGGCTGAAATCAGAGGGCAATTTAGATTACTTTGGAATTTAAAATGAGTGGACTGAAAGGCACTGTTAGGAATCGGATGGCGAGAAGGATTGCTGGGAGGAGGATCCTCAGGGGAGGAAGAGAGGTTAATAGTTGTGAGCAGCGGGTTGGGCTGAGGGCGAGTGGAGGGACGCTTGCTGCTACTAGGTCGTTCACCCGAGCGGGTGCGTTTCCCTGGTCGCTTCATTGCGCTGACCGTTACCAAAAACTCAACAGAGCAAATACAAAACCCAGAATAATGCCTCAGATGAACCGAAGGCTGGAGAGAAAACACGGAGGAAGCACAAAACCGAGAGACAGAGCAAATGTAACTAATGTTACAGTGAATTAACCACTTATCCCAGGCCACCAAAGGATTTCAGATGCGCAGCACGCAGGTAGAATGGAGGCGTTGCAAATTCAAGCCTGAACAGGCTCGGATTTCACCTCTGAGACTAGATGCCCTCTCACCTTCGCATTCTGTCCTCAGAACAAACTGAACACCATACTCCTGAACCGACGAAGTGGAAATATCACCGGGAGACTCCATGTAAATAACCAACAGCAGGCGGCGTCGGGCTTCGGCCTTCATTAATGGCGTCGTCCTGCACCGGCCTACGGCCATAAAAACATTCCTCCCTCCTCCAGGCGAGACCTGGGGATCCACGCTGCGGAGCAGGTGGCAGTACGAGGGGTGGTTAAATTGCATGAATGCCATTTAAGGCAGGAGGATCACCCGGATCCGGGAAAAATAATACATGTACATTGGATGTTGAGCAAGCATATAAAAAATATTATGAATGTAACCAAGTGCATCATTAACTAAGCCAACTTCAACTCACAAGTTGGAATATGTGAATATAACCCGTTGACAATATTAGAAGAATACATTGATTTGATCATCATCAACACCAACATTTTTTATACATATTGTATGCTCAACAACATGTCATGCATTTGCAAAATATAAAGGTTTCAACATATGTCAGTTATGTAGGGAAACTAAATTATTTGTTAAGAACAAGTGAATTGTTAGATCAAATGCACTCCTTTCCATAGGGGAAAACCCATATCAACTTATGACATAAGAAAATCTCAATCATTAAGAAGGGTTTATGTAGAAATTTTGAATAATTTAACACATATTCAATGGAGATTATCCTGATCATGTACTATTGCGGAAAACATACACAATACATAAGCTCCTCTACGTTGATCATCAATATAGCAGCATCAATAACAATTAAAACATCAAGAGCATTCACACATTAACACAGTATGTATCCCGGGGAAAGCATCTCGCTAAAAACCCCAACTATCTGTATATTAATGATTGAGTCATGTAACATTACACAGCATAATACTTCTCACAAGTATCTCCACCTCTGTTACACACAATACAGCTCAGATCTGAATCAATCACTGGCTCAAATCTCCTTCGTTGCTTGCATGCCTCCGCTACTCAATACATGCTCAAGAACTGATGATAATTCCAAAGCAACCACGTATTTACTTGGAAAAATCACGTGAGCACAAGCTACAATGTGGGCAAAATACGTGGGCAAAATCATTGGCATACTCAATCCCTTGATTATGCAAGATCTGATGCACAACTATAGTCACAACTGATAGCAATCTGATTCTCTAACACCTATCCCTGCTGAACTGAACATGCACTGACATGCAACTGAGTTAACTGATGTATTCTATAGTTGCATTATGAGTTAATAACTTGTGAATTAATTAATAACTAATTCACCCAACTCATCTCTAGTCTATTTCCCAGTTAGACTAAATACAACCAGTTTAACAAAGCTAAACTGAACACAACTCCATCAACTGCACCTCCAGTCCACTAAACTCAACTCACTTGAGTTCTAACTGAAGTCCTGCATGCAAATATTAGTCATCCCATAGGTAACCACGTATTTCCTTCTGGGATCTGCATGTACAACATCCGTAGCTCACCCCGAAGTGCTCCAAGAGAATAAGACAAAGTTTATAGTCTAAATATTATTATGAGCTAATAATATTTGACTGTTCTATATTTAGACTGAGCAGTCACTCCGTTGTGGTCTAAAAATAGAAGTCCATCTATTTTTTCCAACTTGATCAATCATCCATAAACAGCAACCTGCAATCCATAGACATGATCCATATGTCTAAAAATAGACATAGTCTAAAAATAGACTTGCGCCAAAAATAGCCTGCGGGCCCACTTAGTGAAGGCGACTCTTTTCACTAAGCTCCATCATCTTGTTGCAATCTCAACAACCCCAAGATCAATTTTCTAGCTACGGAAAACATCAACATTAGGAATAAGAAAGATAACAATACACAAGCCTAATTCCTTTTGGTAATCTACCCTTAAAAGGATTCTAGTCCTCCAAAATTCAACTTGACATTAATGCATAGTTCTTTATCTCCAAAATACTGACCCTAGCTACTGAATTTCTGAAAGAATATTTAACGATAGCAAAAGTTTTTTTTCTCCCAATTTAGGCCCCCTCGAAATTTGTACTCATGCCACTTTTATAATCATGTGAGTTTATTTTTCTCCTTGATTTTAGGCTTCAAATTTTCCATTTGAAAATTGCAATCCCAACGATAAACCATTGTTTGATATTAAAATCAAATATGAATTATGGAAATTTCATAAAACTAAATCTAAATGAACATATCAATTAATAAAATAAAACTAAAACCTAAAAGAATAAAAAGAATAACACAAAGCTTAAATTAAATAAAATTGAATTAAAACTAAAACTAAAAGCTAAAGTAATTTAAAATGAAACTAAATTAAAATAATTAAATACAAATTTAAAACTAAACCAAAATGAAAATAAAATAGAAGATAAAATAGAAAAAGAATATACTAAAATAAAACTAGAATAATTAAACGGAGTTTGAGTAAAAAGGGCAATTAAAAATAAATAAATAAAGCAGCTAAGATTTTAGAAACAAAATACTAAAATTTAGATATAAAAATGAAATTAAAATAAAACTAAGGAAATAAAACTAAATCTGAAATAAAATAAAATGGTACCAAAATCATCATAAAGTTAAAACAAAAACTAAAACAAGGGGAATAGTTGCAAGGACTAAAACTAAAAAAAAGGAATAGTTGCAAAGTAGCATATGCCCTTCCTCTACCACTAATTAATTTATTAAGGCCATGTTTATTTTGTGGGGCACACATTTTCTTATAGCTGTACTCTAGATATTACATAGCACCTCACTCCCACACAATGAAAGTCATATTCTTCCACAATGAAAGCTTCATTCATATATGTGCATTCAGAATTTTTCTGTTGCTATGTTTTGTACTTTCGCATGCACTCATAGTTATTTTGTACACCCTACTACCACACAATACTAGTTTTTTACTCGATATTATGCATAGCGTTTATTCCACAGTTCCCACACATCCATTTTCCAGACAACAAAATAGTTGAAAAATGCAACTATAGACACATCATTTGTTAAACTTTTGTTAGGTTCTCCATGCTAATTTGCATTGCATTTGTGAATTGAATGCTTATTTTCTGACATTAGATGAAATTTGTTTTTTAATTTGTGATTGTTGCTAACAAATACAAGTGTGTCACAATGTTCCACAATTCTACACACATTCTCTCTTCACATAGTTCTCTCGCATACCTTATAAAAGAATCTTTCAATGAAGTAGATTTTTTCTTATAGAAGTGGTACTCTAGCCATTACCTAGCACATTAATCCTGCAGAATGAAAGTCATATTCCTCCACAACGAAAGAATTATTTGCATGCATTCTCTATTTGCACAATTCTCATGCACACCTCCTTGTCGCATAAAGAGTCGGGTAAAACGATAGTTGAAGAAGATTTCATTGTGTGAAGTGCAGAGGTTTCTTTATAGACAAGGTACTCTATCTCTTACATAACATCTCAATCCCACACAATGCAAGCCATCTTCTTCCACAATGTAAACTTTATCAGTACCTCCACATTTAGAATTGTTCTATTGTTGTGTTACATACTTTTGCCTACATTCTCTATGTGCATAGTTCTCTCGTGCGCCTTCCTTCCACACAATACTAGTTTTTGATTCAATATTTTTCACACCCTTTCTTCCGTAGTTCCCATCTATCCATTTTTCAGGCTACAAAAAAGTTGAAAAATGCAACTACAAACACGTGTTAAATTTTTGACTCAAAGGAGAACTATGATGTTTTAATACATTATTAAATAGTTGACAGATGTGACTGCAGACATGTTACTTGTTAAAATTTTGTCAAGTTCGCCATGCTAATTTTCATTTATATTCATGAAAGTGTCATAAAACTTAGATTTCTTTTAGAATTTTTGAATTGAACACTTATTTTCCAACACTAGATGAATTATTTTTTTTTATTTGTCATTTGAGCAACTAAATAAGTGTTCATAATAACAAATCCAAGTGTGTTGCGATGTTCTGGAATTCCACATGCATTCTGTCATTGCATAGTTCTCCAGCATACCTTAGTGAAAGAGGATTTCATTGTGTGAAGTGTGGAGGTTTTCTTATAGACATGGTACTCTAGCTCTTACATAGCACCTCAATCCCACATAATGAAATCCATCTTCCTCCACAATGAAAGCTTGATTTGTATCTATATATCTCTATATTCCAAATTTTTTTACTGCAATGTTGCATACTTCCACATGCATTCTCCCTCCACATAGTTCTCCCACATACGTTCCTGACAGACAATACTATTTTTAAAATGATTGAAGGCAATAAAATTGTATCTCAGTCCAAAATACATTAACACTTCTCTCAAAGTGAATATTTTTTATACAAAGAAATCTAGTATTCTGACTTTGCATTTGTATAAGTCTCTTCACATTATCAAATGCACTAAACACTACAACATTAGATGAAATTTTATTGTCAATTTTTCATTTACGTGGAAAAAAAATGTGCAAAATAACAAATACAAGTGTTTTGTGATGTTTTTCACTTATGTGTGCATTCACTCTCTACACAGTTTTGACACATACCTTAGTGAAATAAGCTCTCATTACGTGAAGTGCAGATGTTTCCTTATAGATATGTTACTTTAGCTCTTACATAGCACATAAATCACGTACAATGAAGACCACCTTCCTCCACAATGAAAGCTTCATCTCTATCTTTGTATTCTAAATTGTTCTTCCATAATGTTTTTTACTTTTGCATGCATTGTCCCTTCACACAACTCTCTCGCACACCTTCATTCCACAAAATTCTAGTTTTTAAATGATTAAAGCCAATGAAACTACATCTCAATTCAAAACACAATAGTGGATCTCTCAAAACTAGTATTTTTGAGACAAAGAACTCTCGTATTCTCACTGTGCATTTGACTAAGGCTCTTCACATTATCAAATGCACTAAACACTAGATACCATACTTTTCTACAATGTGTTATTAAAGCTATGTCTCTTTATCAATTGAAGAATTAGTGTGGAAGAAAGGATTACCAGTAAACATTATTGTTTATAACATATTATATTATGTAATCTGTTATCACTTAAGGTTACAAGTTCATCTATGTACAAAGATCCATATAAATTTTTGGGTTCAAGTCAATAGGTTTTTAGGTTTATTACTATAAAATTAGTCTTTTCCAAAGATATTGAGGTATGTCCTTGTAAAAAACCGTTAGTTTCCATCTCCCATAGCATATCTAGTCTTGATTACATCTTTTCGACATTGCACAGTTTCGTAGCACAATATGATTGGCCAGTTTTAACTGCGCAGTTATTTTCCACCATTCCTGAGCAGC
>APFE030569924.1:0-14629 GCA_000404065.3 Pinus taeda
AGGATTATTTACAATTAATACATGCAGATTGGGTTTACAATTAGATCGATCAGGCTGCTGATGACTGCAGGATGGCATAGACACGCTGATCAGGTGCTGCCCCTTTTTGCGAAGAAAGAGGGGGTGTACTGCATGGGTAGTTGACCGGTAGAGGTCAACAGGCCTAATCGATGAATCTATGAGGATTGTTGCAACAATCATAACTCAAATCAGTTACATTGGCATTGCTATGTTCTAGGTTGCAAACCATAACACCATAGCACGCATAGTGCAGCGGTATGAAAGATGCAACTCAGTGAGACACAATGATGGTGCAGCTTTGTGATGTAGGACATGGTGCAACACAATGACAGGTGTTGCATGGTGATGGAGTCATCTTGGAGGATCAGTTGAAGCAACATGTCTTCAGCTAAGTTCAATTAAGCTATCTCATATGTCATCTTTTTAGTGATGATCTTTGCTCTTATTTAGATAAGTCTATATGTAGATTTATGATTATATGTACTATCTCTCTCTCTGTTGAACTATTGAAGAACATATAAGAAGAATTGATCAAGGTTTTCCCCACATTGGGGTTTGTCCCTAGCTAGCGCCACATCTTGTGTCCTCTTGTCTGGGATTGTCTTCTGCGATTCATGTTTATGTTCTATCTGCAATTTACTATTATGCTGATGTGATTGCTAATCTGGAAAAGATATAGAGCTAACTGTGAAAATTGAAATAAATTACTCTAAGCATAGAACATACCTAAAATTAACATGGTATCAGAGCTGAGGTGAAGACAAAGCCCAAGCAAGAGCGAAAGAGCAATCACTGAAGACAGTTGGAAAGGACAAAAAGGCTCAATGGATTCTTCATCCCTCTTCAAGTTCACCAAGGGTGAAGTCGAAGTAGAGAATAATATCCAAGTGGCACAACGGAAGCTTTTGATGGCCTACCTAAAGATCACTTCAATGGGAAGTTCGGATCTAAGGGTAGAAGGAAAGGCAGATGCCTTTCTTGTAATAAGTTCGACCATTATGCAAAGGAGTGTCACAATGGCCAAAACACATACATGAATAGCATAATAGGGACAAAAATATCTATGAAATCACAACCATATACACCACATATAATCCATCATGATACTCATAGAAATACAGGAGAAATAACCTTTCATTAATGATGCAAAATCCAAACCTGAGATGGGGCTTCCACGTTCCACCCACCAAATATCTCTTCATCCATTCACCCTCATGCCATATTCCAAGCATGAATGTGAGAGCTCATAGAACACATCAATCAAAATTCTTCCACGGCCTCCAGAGGCCATCCACCTCAACCCATCAAACAATGATTCCACCTCACAATCGGACATCACAAAACCATCATCAGATTGGTCTCCATCCAAGCCTTCCAAGGGTTCTAGAGCATTTTTCCAACCAAGGCTTCTAGGACTACGTATTCAGGGCTTCCAGAGTGTTTGTCCAACCAGGGCTTCCAGTAATAATAACTCAACCCACCTAGGGATTCCAAAGCATTGGTCCAACTAAGGCTTCTAGGACTAGTAACTCAACCCACCTAGGGCTTCTAGAGCATTGGTCCAACCAAGGCTTCTAGGACTAGTAACTCAACCCATAGTGTATTCAGGGCTTCCAGAGTGTTTGTCCAACCTGGGATTCTAGGAATAATAACTCAACCCATCTAGGGCTTCTAGATCATTGGTCCAACTAAGGCCTCTAGGACTAGTAACTCAACCCACCTAGGGCTTCCAGAACATTGGTCCAACCAAAGCTTTCAAGACTAGTAAGTCAACCCAAGTTGTTACAGGGCTTCCAGAGCGTTTTTCCAACTAGGGCTTCTAGGACTAGTAACTCAACCCAAGTTGAGGGAAGATGAGAACCAACCAAAAACAAATAATGAAAGTAACCCACAATTACCATGGCTATCTAGGAAATGGAAACGCTAGGAAATCCACTGTCAATTCCAACCATCCTCCATGCCAATGAAAAATCATAACCAAAAATCCACATTCATATGCTATGCATGACAAAACTAGTGAAGAAATCATACATGCAAATCGGTACCTACAAGAAAATATGATGTAGTTGTTGATCCTGATTCCTTCTTGCGCTTTCCTACTCTTTTGTTGCCTTCTTGATCCAAAAATCCAAGTATGCCACACCCTCCAAGAGTGTTCCACGAAAATTCTAAGTCTCCAGAGTATGAGAGAGAGAGACAGAGAAAATAATGAGAGGGCTCCACAACTGAACTGACAAAAGGTTACCAATTGATCCCTAGAAGTCTTTTTATGAATGAGGCCTCTATTTTATTCATTTTCTATTATTTTCATTCATTCTCCTCCTCACATGCAACCTATGACCTTTCACCTCCCTTTTCTCATAATTTCCATTATTTTCATAAATAAATGTGCCAAATATGTCATTTTGCCTTTCCAAATCCTTAGCCATTTCCTTTGCCAATTTCCTTAGCCATAAACAATCACAAGTGATCCCCATCACTAGGATTCTACCCAACATTCAGCTTGGAATAAGTGTCCCATCATTCATGGTTATTATTTTTCTTTTATTTACTTTTATTACATGGATTTTCACCAGGGTTGTTACACTATATGGTCACTACTGAATTCCCTTGATTAATGTATTTAGAAGGCATCTCTAATATGGTTTCTCGTAGTTCAGCCTCTAAGTCATATCCTAGTGGGACCTCAGGCTTTTTGATAAGTAACATCTCTTGATAGGGTGGTTGAGTAACCTCCTGAGATGGTTTAGATTGTATGGTATAATTGATTGGTGCTAAGGGAGGGTTTTCTTCTTCATCAGGAGGAGAATCTTCCTCTTTGTTATCTATGTCCTTGTCTTCAAAAGGTGATTATGTTGGTTTTTCTTCTTGAATGATCGTTGCAGGTCCTATTTTATTTATCACCTTCCCGGATCTTAGTCGAATTTCACTGATTGGAACTGAATTGATAGTGTAGGTAGGGAAGGTTTGCAGCTCCATATTCTATACATGTTGAGATGACCTATTATTAGGGTTTGGAATGGGTTGCGCATGTAATTGAGTAGTTCGAGTAGGATTTGGATTTGGTGACATTTGTTGTTGACTTAGATTCATGGACAGAGAAAGTTGTTGTGGACTTGAATTCATAGGTAGTTGTTGTTGACTTAGATTCATGGGGAGAGAAGGTTGTTATGAACTTGGGTTCATAGGCAGTTGTTGTTGAGGAAATGAAGGCAATAGGGGTGGGTTAAACCATGGCAATAGCTGAGAAATATTTGGAGGATATTGGGTGTAGATTGGGTAAGAAGTTGTTTGGTATGGTTGTGGATGAATATTCCCATAGGGATTCCCCCTCCTATTGTGTGTAGATTGGGTAAGAAGCTGTTTGGTATGGTTGTGAAGGAATCTTCCCATAGGGATTACCCCTCCAGCCTTGTTGCCAATAATTCCCTTATGATGGTTGAGGCCCCCATTGGGAGTAAGTCATTTGAGGGGCCCATTGTGGTTGTGTAAATTGCATGGAAGGGTCTTGGAACATGGAGGGGTTTTGATGCCTCCATGGTATCCTAGGGGGATAAGGTGAATCTTGTGGTTTTTTCCCCACTTTGTAAATAACTTGCAAACTGGGTATTGGAGGGCATTCATTAGTTGGGTGTTTATCCATGCAGATTCCACATACCTCTGGCATTAAAAGGGAATTATTTTTCAGGATGCTTCTTCCTACAACATGGACAAAAGATAACTAAAGCAATGCTTTCCTCTTCTTGTTTCCTCTTACTATTGAGGGTATCTAGCCAGTTACTAATTGTACTAAGGATATCAATTTTTAAGACTTTCTAATAGTTTCCCAATTATATTTTGGTTACACCACTTTTGGTGGGTTTGCCAACTTGACTTGTAAGTTCTCTTGAATTTTTCACAACTTTAGCTTGACTACGAGAGTACTTCTTGCAGTATTTAACAATTTCAACAAATGATTTTTGATAAACATCACAATAGCTCATGAGATTAAGTACTTCCATGCAGTCATCCCATACTCCTTTTAGAAAAATGGTTCTAACTGTGACTAGGTCGAGAGTAACTTGAGTGGTCTTTTGGTAGTTGTAAAGGAACCTTTATAAGTAGTCTTTTAAGCTTTCTTCTTCGGTCTGTTGCATTTTAAAGATGTCATTCTTGGCATCCCTAGGCCTACAATAATCCTGGTATTGCTGGAGAAAGGTTTCTTTCATCTCATTGCCGAGTTTTTTAAGGTGGCCGGAAAAAGTTTTAACTTTTGAGTATTATTTGTATAATTATAACTTCTACACAATATATCAAATTCGAATAGAAATGAATTAGGATCTTCGGATGACATATTGTTGAAGTGAGGTAACGATGACAAAGGAATGTTCTTCATGGTGACATTCCTAGTAATGTCAAGAATTGGAAATCCAAACATTTCTCGTTCATTATTTTCTGGATTGTCTATTCTTCCTCCTTCTCCTTCCATTCTTTCTTCCCACAATTTGGAGTTTGTGGAAGTAGGAGATGTCTCTCCTCCAAAATATGATGGTTCAAACACTGGGTTATCTGCAATGTTCCAAGGTACTATCTCCACTATGATATGAACTTCCTCTACCTCTGTCTTTTTTTCTACTCCAAGCTGCTTTTCTTATGTCCCCTCTACTGTTTCCACCAGAGTTTTCTCCTTTAGAGTTTTCCTTGCATAACGATTAGCAAAATAAGTTGTGTTAACAATTTTGGGACCATACACATTTCCTGGGATTTTTTATGAAACAAACCTACCTTTCCTATCTCTTATTCTTCTCATGAACTTAAAACATCAAACTTTAACTACTTACCAAAAGAGAGGACAACTTAACTTTGGAGCAACCCCACTAAAGTGGATGCACATGTTCTTACCATCTTCTCTTCGCCCTTAGGTTGTCCTCAATATCACTCAAAAGTCATAAAAAAAAACCAAACCATTACCCATTACTATTTGGAGCTCCCCAGCAACGACGCCTAAAATATTGGGGCAATTATATGAATGATATATCGCCACAAATTAAATTATCAAATCAATAGAGTTGATGCACTATATGTGTCGATAACATATAAGTTCTTGTGTCTGATGAGTATATCCTAGATAAGAAGTACTCAAAACCAATACTACATTTTACAAGTTTCAATCTAACTTCCTCACACAACTTAAAAATCAGAAGGAAAAACTCAAAAATAAAATCTCAACGAGCATGTGATCTAAAGGTTCTTGCTCAGGGAATAAGCATGTCCATTTATAGGATCATGAAATAAAAAGATGGATTCAGCTATGTTTTCCTGTAGCAACTGGCTAAAATCAAATTATTGCAATCAAGCAAAGAAATCATTCCTAATTTAACTAATTCTAAAGGAAGTATGCATTATTATACAAGAAATGTTAGGTATGACAAGCCTCTTCACATGCAGGTGAATGGTGAGATATTTTATCTTAACGTTTCCCGCACTTCAAAATAGAAATCAACAATTAAAAATATAGCTTGAGAAATAAAGTTTGCATTCACACAACCAATGAATTATTACTCAAAAACTAAAATCTCCATACTTATATCACACACAAACAATTTTCTTGCATAGAACAGAACTATAATCACATCAAATGTTTTGAAGTCAAATCATAACACTGAGAGTCACTCTTCACACATAAACCAAACTATATTCACAATAATTATAATAAAAACTTGCCTTGATGGATTCAGTGGGCCCTTGCCGAGCTACCAAGGAAAGTTGAGAGAACTTATAGAACTTAAGACTCTTTTGATACAACGAACTTATCAACCACTGCGCATACCATTGATTTCAAAAAAAGGTTTACAAAGCTTAATTGTTCAGTTAAATCTCCAGCATAACAGTATTGTCAAAATCTTTGTATCTCTCCCTAACACTATCATTTACGAGCCTTATCTTATAAAGGAATGATCATTACATACAAAGTTTAAAAGATATGATCAAATCATCATAAAAATATTATGCATCATTTTCCTTCACATATTGGGCTTCATCCTTATGACACGTAGCGCAGGAGGATGAAGCATATCTCAATTTTACATAAAATGGGTGAGGCTTTGACCATCAGTTCCCTTGGTTTCAACAGAAGTAGTTCACTCAAACCATCGAAACTGAAAAGTCGGGTCTGGTACCAAATGAATAGGGTCATTATAAGACAAACACAGGTACTAGACGATAAATGTTGGTACAGATGTATAATTCTAGTGTCTGATGAGCAAGAACATGGTCTTAAAGTCTATTTGAGTCAATCCAAATTATTAGAGAATATAAAGAATCAATTATTATATTTATGACTAACAAGAAATCATAAAAATCATGTTTAGAATATAAAATACTTTGTAGATACATAAGGAAGCTAAAAGTTATGTTCTTGAAGAAGATAGGCATGTGGTGAATAGGTTTGCGGTAAAGTTGGTAAAAAATAGAGGACAATATAGGGTATTATATGAATAAAAAAGGAGACCCAACAATGTTCACATCATAGCGTATATCAGGTTTGATTTTAACTACATAGTTTAATGAATCGATCAATTTATGCTACATAGAGGAATCAACCAGATCAGAATCACAATCTTGTTGCTTCTTAAAATTTGTCACTATGGGAGTGTCCATGGACTTGCAATTCATCATGCCAAATTTCTGAAGGATCGTAATGATGTAATTTCCTTACCCGACAAAGACTTCACAAGGATTTTGCCATATTTCCAATCCCAAAGAGTAATGCATAAGACCAAGATCCTTCAGCTCGAATTCAAAAATCAGCGCCTTACATTGGACAATGAGATTCTCAACCTCTGTCAGAAATAGATCATCTACATACAATAGAAAAATTAAGGTCTCTCCTTCAACAACTTTGAAGTACAAATTTGGATAAAGATCACTCATTGTGAAACCAAGACTCGACAAATAGCTATCAATATGAGAGTACCATGCACAAGGAATCTGCTTAATCCCATACAAGGCTTTCTTCAATTTACAAACATGTGTCTCTCTATTGTGAATCTCACATCCTTGAGGTTGTTCATTATATGCTACTTCCATGACTCCATTAAGAAAAGTAGTTTTAACATCCATTTGATGTAGTTTCCAACCTGTAATAGAAGTTAGAGTAATAGTAGATCTAATAGAAGAGTACTTGAAATAGGAGAAAATGTGTCTGGGAGAATCCACAGGCCACAAATATTTCCTTCTACTTCTCAATGCCTCTGCCAATTGCATTCTTGATTTTGTAGATCCATTTGGAAGACAACAGATTTTCCTACAGGTCTTGGCATGATTTCCCATACACCATTCTTCAATTTGTATTGGTAATCTTCAATCATAGCATCTCTCCAAACCTGATATGTAGTTTCCTCTTCATAGGATGGCTTAGATTCAATGATCTTACACCTAAATGTTGCCTAACCAAGATACTTATTTGACCTCTTGCTTTCTTTGAAGGTGCCACGAGGTGTTGTATGACCTTCTTCTTCTTTTAAAGTCATTTCAAACCAGGCTGGTCTTTTTCTAGTCTTAGGTACAATGACTCTTAGTGAATCAAATAATTCATGTTGTTCATCTGAATCATTAAGACGATCTTGTTATTGGTTTAGGCGATTTGATTCCACATTCTTAGGAGCCACTTGCATCTCATCATCAGAGTCCAAGTGTCTAAGTGTGATCCTTTGGACTTCCAGAAAGAAACAACTTCATAAAGACTGACTTCCCTACTATTTGCAATTGATTGTTGTCCTAGAATATAGATTCTGAAAGCTTTTGAATTTTCATTGTAGCTAACAAAATATCCTTTTGGCTCCAACTTTGTCATTTTCTCCTTGGGCACCTGAATATAAACAGGACAACCAAAAATTATTAATAACATTGGGCTTCACACCTGTGAAGACTTCTTCGAGGGTCTTATATTCTAAGATTCGGTGTGGAAATCTATTTTGAACATAAATTGTTGCCTTGGAAGCTTCTCCCAATAGTAGGAAAGTCTTAATTACGAAGAATGGATTTGGAAACTTCCATAATAGTTTTGTTCTTCCTTTTAGAAACACCATTTTGTTGAGGATTGTAGGGAATTATCAACTCCCTCTTAATTCCAACATCCTTGCAAAAGGAAATCATATCCTTGGATGTGTATTATCCTCCTTTGTTAGATCTTAAAGTCGTGATCCTTCTTCTTGTATAATTTTCAACATGTTCCTTGAATTTCAAAAATTTTAAAACACTTCATCCTTGGATTTCAAGAAACAAATCCATGTTTACGAGAGTAATCATCAATGAAAGCGACAGTACAAATAGCCACCCAAGAATTTCTTAGACATAGGTCCACAAAGATCAGAATGTATAAGATCCAAAATTCCTTTGGACTTACTATCACTGCTAGTAAATATTCCTTACATTTTTCCCAAGAGCACATCCTTTGAAAACTTCGTCATGTTCAATCTCGATTTCAGGTACACCTTTAACAAAATCCTCCATTCTAGTCAAAGCTTTGTAATGAGCATGAGTGTACCTTCGATGCCATAGCTCACAAAGATCAAAGTTGTTGTGTATGAAGGCTTGAATTGAGTGTCCAAGAAGATGATATAGGCCTCCTATTTCTACATCAATGACTTTTGTAGATTCAAAGGAGTATTTCTTCCATACTAGAACTTGACCATCAATAAAGGAAATTCTATATCATTTTTAGTCAAGAGATGAAATGGATAATAATTTTTTCTTCAAACCAAGAACATATAAAATATTGTTAGTAAAGACATTACCTCCTAATTCCAATTGGAAGGATGATGAATCAATGCCTTGGACTTCGCACTTTCCATTGTCTCCAATCTCCACCCTTGCAGATATATTTTTTTCAACTAATTCATAATGATGTTCACGAATTCTAGTCATGTGCCTAGAAGCACCACTATACACCAACCAAATTTCATCATGACTCACAATAGAACTTGTGAAAGCAAAATAAAAGAAATATTCATCATTATTAGAATCTTTCTTCCTAGGCCTCCTCTTGAATGAAGGTTCATTAAGATCAATTGTAGAGGCATGTTGCTTTCCTTTCCTTTTTCAATCATCATTCCTTTGAGGACACCTATTTTGATAGTAACCATATGCTTGGCAACGAAAACATTGAACAATTGACATGTCCCTTCTTTCTTAATAGCGATGAGTAGGTCTTCTTTGTGGAGAAGGTCTAATTTGAGGAGTCAGGAAGACCATTGAGTGTTGCAGCTGCAAGTTCTTGAGTGTTGCAGCTGCAAGTTCTTTATCAGGTAGATTTTCATCAATATCTTTAATTTGATCTCTTAGATATTCTTACGAAGTATGATGCCACTGTATCATTCTTTTTCATCTTAAAATCATGAAGCTTATTCCTTAGACTTATAGATTGAATAATGTTGTTGATGGTGTATAATCCAATGAGAGCATCACACATTTCATCAAAAGATTTAAGATCAACAATATTAGATGATCGCTAACATATTTCACAATGATTCTCGTGGAAATGATTTCATCTTCCTGGAACTTGTCTTTTCCTGCTTTAGTTGGTTCAGAAACTTTTCCTTTCACAATACCCAAGAATTTATGCCTTTCACAAACAAGGTCAATTCTAGTCTTCCATGCTCTAAAGTTTGTAGCTCCCTCAAGCTTATTTTTTGTCTTCATGAAGGAATTCATGATGAAGATGACCAGTCAAGACAAAGATGTAAGATCTCAATGCTCTTCATAGTGCTCTCAATGCTCTTTTCCCTTCACCAAAACTCTGATACCATGTTGATTTTGTAGTTTCAAACAAGACTAGAATAATTTTCAAACTGATAACAACTTCCAATGATACAATTTGAATTGTTTAGAGCATTCCAATCATTAAGCAATTATACTTCAAAATTTAAACCATAAACTTCAATATAACAATAGAAATCACAGTAAAAATAATGAAACAAGAGACACCAACATTTGGAAAACTCATATCTTTCCTTATGAGAGAGAGTTCAATTCATCATAATATTGCAATCCAAATCCAACCTTTGAATTCAATAATCAAAACCAATCAAATGAGAGAGATTAAGTCAACATTTGCTCACTAAGTAAGAGGGCTGAATTTCTGTTTGAGATTGTTAGTCAAAGGGCCGAAATTCAGTCTTGAAATTTCCATAGAAGTTCAGTGAAACCTCGGATTTTGACCTACGGTCAAACCTCAGTCAATGTGGTTGAAACTTGGTCAAAGAATAGTCAATGAACCATAGAAAGTTTGACCTTAAAACTTTAGTCAATAACTCAATCAAACAAGAGAAATGAATCAAGTCAATGCTGGTCAACAAAAGTCCAATGAGTTGGTCAATGTAGAAATCAATCCTCTTCTTCTTCTCATTTGTGATCAAATCTTTGTGTGATTGGTCAAATGAGTGAGTGATGATGATGCCCAAATGGAGTCCAGCAAATGCCAATATATGAGTGTCAAGAGATGGGTTTTGATCTTGGGTCAAACCCCTTCAAATGGTGGGTCCGAGCTATCAAGTTGAGGCTGACTTGGACAAGTAAAAGATAAGCAATTTTTCCTTTGTTTTTTCCAATGAAAACGCTGACTGTAGCTACTATTTTTCAGTGGAACAAAACCTTAGAAGTCATAGGATGATATGAATTTATTACCCAAATGGAGAGGTCATATGCAAATTTATAGTGTTTTAAGGTTGTCCCAAAAGGTGTATCTCTTGAGCTGAGCCGACCTATACTTTGAGGGCCAAATTGACTTTTGGACACAATTTCAACTTCAAAATTGAAATTTTTCTTATTTTATTTTGTGAGAAAATATAATTTATGAATACCAGCCATGGCTACCAAAATCAACACATCTTTGGTACACCTCCTCTCCACCATAAAGGATAAAGGGTAGATGAGATTTGAACCTATGAGATACATGAGATATTTTTGTTCTAGAGCATACCAACGAACAAAGTCATAGAGTTTCTTTATTGAAGACTGCATATTAGAACAATGTTACTACATTTTTCTAGTACCATTATTTTGTGTTAAATTCAGTGTATTTTGTGGTTTGTGGAATTCTACTATTATTCCTTCTTACAATTTTATCCATACAACTTGACTTTTGGAGGCAATCAAAATTAAAAATGAAAATTCTTTTATTTTATTTTGTGGGCAAATATAATTTATGAATATCAACCATGGCTACCAAAATTAGCATATCTTTGGTACACCTCCTCTCCACCACAAAGGATAAAGGGTAGAGGAGATTTGAACCTATGAGATACATGAGATATTTTTGTTCTAGAGAATACCTACGAACAAAGTCATAGAGTTTCTTTCTTGAAGATTGCATATTAGAACAATGTTAATACATTTTTTCTAGTACCATTATTTTGTTTTAAATTCATTGTGTTTTGTGGTTTGTGGAATTCTACTATTATTCCTTCTTATTCTCAAGTTTACCCATACATAACTTTGAATGTTAGTGGCAAAGATGCATTATCTCATCTCTATCATTGGTGTGGTGTTGACTGACAAGGAAAACTACTCAGAGTAGTTCAAAAATATGAAGGACTTGTTGATTTATAATGAAATATGGGGTGGGATTTATGAAGGAGATGGTGAAGGAGAAGCATAGTAGAATTATAGTGGGACCTACAAAGCCTATGTCAACTAAGAAGCTTTCCATTTGAAAGAACAAAGACATGAAAGCTTATGCTCTAATTTTTGCTAAGATAACTAAAGAGGCAAGCCACCATATTGTTCACATTTATGATTCTTATGGAGCCTTAAAGAAGTTAAAGGACTTGTATGACTCTCACTCAGAACTAGAACTTGTACAATTGTTGGCGAATCTCCTCAACCTAGAGTTGAAGGATAATTGTCCCATGAATTTAGCCTCTAATATCACAACCATCATGCATGATATAGATTCCATTGGAGTGAAAATAGACATACTTCTCACAACGTGAATCTCCTCAACCTAGAGTTGAAGGATGAGTGTCACATGAGTTCAACCTGTAATATCAAAACTATCATACATGACATAGATTCCATTGGAGTGAAAATAGACATATCTCTCACAACATTCATCAATGCTCTCTAGCCTACATACTCATATTATCTTGAATCCCTACTAGATAGTGGCCAAATGAAGTCCATTTCATTTGACTCCATAGTGGAGAAAGTCATAGAACATGAGAAAGTCTTTGGAAGGAAGAATACAACTCATCCCATTGAATTTGTGTGCTTTGCTCCAAAATGGAAGAAGCAATCAAATGCCTTTTCTAGATGGGAAGGAAATAAAAGAAGAAAGAGATTTACTGTTCACTATGACTGATGTGGAGAAATGGATACGAAGTGAAGACAAAAAATCTCGTGGGAGAAGATGAAGGACAAGAAAACTCAGAAAGAAATAAGATAGATATAAATTAGATACAAAGCATTGGACCTAGTAAAAGATAAAGCATTTTCCTCTACTAATTACATATTTTCTTAGTGTAATTTTGGAATGATGGACTCAAAGATGTAGTAACTACAACCATAGTCCATCACAAAAAATCTCGTGGGAGAAGATGAAGGACGAGAAAACTCAGAAAGAAATAAGATAGATATAAAGTAGATACAAAGCATTGGACTTGGTAAAAGATAAAGCATTTTCCTCTACTAATTACATATTTTCTTAGTGCAATTTTGGAATGATGGACTCAAAGATGTAGTAACTACAACCATAGTCCATCAACAATCGATTTGCGGTCACTTTAAGCCACCATTTAGTAGAAGACTTATGGCTTTTTCTTGCCATTTTGTTTGTGGTCATTCCAAAACGATTATATTTAAAGACCACATTTATTCATTGGTAGTTTTCCTTCATCTTTCTATGTGGACCCACAAATACTCCTTAGGATTTAAGGGGTGGGGGAGATGGGTGTGGATGTTAGATACCTAATCCTAGGGGATTTGGTGAATTATGAATATTCTATACATATGTAAATAAGATAAAATACCCATTAAGATTGATGGGTGGGGGAGGAGGTGTTAGATAACTAATCCTTATGGATTTGGTGAATTATGAATATTTTGTAAATATGTAAATAGGAAATATATGAACATTCAAAAAAGGAAGATACACTTTGGAAATTGAAACTGAGATCAAGAAAATACACACACACAGATTAATGGAAAATCAATAAAAGTTGTAATTTTTTGTTTAAATAATCTAGAACACATAGACACTCTAAGCTAAATAAATATAGTACATCACAACATGTTACATACAAAAATATATGTAATAAGGTGTGTAGGGTTAATTGACTATTATTTGTTTATGAAATTGCAATACACATGAAACATGAGGCGAATTCCAATGTATAATGTTCCTTATATTTATTATTATTATTTTGAATAATCTTTAAATTCCTTAACTCTTATTTCTTAATATTCCTAACATAATAGAAATGATCTTTATATAACTTATGTTAAAGATATTATGCATCATCCTAATTAAAACTTACTATAAGATATATATGTAAATTTAATTAAAAAGGCAATATGTATTCATGTGTTAATTAAGTTTATTTATACATAACTAATATACTCTTATTGAAACCATATAAAAATGATTGATATTAAATTAAAAACATTTAATAATTATTTGATTTTATTTATCAAAATATTAATTAATACATTGTTTATCACTGTTTTTCCTAATCATAAATATTCCCACAAAATACCATTATACATAGTTTTAAAAATATGGTATTCTCTTTCTTTTTATTATAGATGTATGTCCCGACGAAAATAACATTATAGATGTATTACAAAATAAATAGCATTATAGTTCATTTTTAGATCATTTTGTTACAAACATTTGACCCTAGGAACTCCTATGGTTATAAGGCATCTTGGTGGGCATATCACAACCTTCGAGTAAGCAACACCGACATGTTTTAAAATTGCCTAATGTAGTGCAGAGTTACTCCACTTGAACTACGCCTCATAATAAGCTTATATAGTCTCTATATTATCAGTTACTTGGTGTAATATCATAATACTTCAATATAGTGCAAGTAAATATTAGTGTCGCGTCTACTTCAGTTAATGCTCATCCATCAATTATTCATGAGACAAATGTAAAGACATCACATCACCATCATTCAGATAAATTACATGCAGAATTATGTATCAAATGACGCTCCGACCTTCTGCTTTTATAATGATCACCAGTTTAACTAAAACCTAAGACACTGGCTCGATCTCAACAAAGTACAATGCCAAAGCTATTATGCAACCCAAGGAAAAATCCCTTTCACTCGAAATCACCCTACATGGGTCCCTTCCACCGGCTTGGTTCATCTCAATTCGGTCCTCCTTCCTTCGCTTGGCGTCTGCATGATCGCAGCCCCATCGAGCCACTTTTCCTCCCTTTGGTTCTTGGCCTACTCACACTTAATTTGTGATCTTGGCCCTCTTCTTCGTTTATGCGACTCTTTCCACTCATATTATGACTTGAGTGTTGTTGGTTGTGTTAGCACCCAAATCTGCCTTAGGCTGAAGGAAGGCAAAATTCAGGGTAACCACAAACCACGTTCAGTCTGGTAGCTAGCCC